>CABEEJ010004008.1:6650-28155 GCA_901482245.1 Timema douglasi
TTTTTTTTTTTTTTTTTTTTTTGTGTTTAATACATTTGAATGCTTTTGTATTTGAGAAGTGATTGCAAATTGGACTTGCTTTTAATTTTTTTGATTTCATGTGACAAATTTTGTTTTTCATAAGATACGTTCAGGGCAATGACAGTTAGCTTGACCGCCATTGCCCCATGGTTGACTTCTATTTCCCCTCGTCTATATTAATATTTAAAAAATATATTTTTCGTAACTATGCATTGTAGGCCTAAATCTACATTAAATCAAAACACCTGCAGAAAACAACTTCATACAATATTGCAAGTCTTTTCAATTAACCATATACAAAAGTCAAAGCCATTTCAAAAGAAGTTTCCGGGTTTCACTACACATAAAAATCTATCCGTCCATCGAATCCTGAGTACTATTTCTTCATGCAAATTACTCCCCCACTTAAATTCTCAAATTTTACTGATATAAATGAACTTGTTGTCAATATTTGTATCCCATTTTCAGAGCTACAAGGCACCTCAAAAGACACTTCCATTAATAATATTTTTATATCAAGCTTGAAAATTATCACAACAGTTTCACACAGAACTAAACCACACACGATAATAGAAGAAATCTCTTCTGTGTCAAGATCAAAGTCGAGAAAACCCAATCAAAGGCAAAGAAAGAAAGATAGAACAACATTCCCAAATTCTTACAATCATACCCATGAAGTCAATGCTGTCGGAAAAAGAAAAAGGTTTGTTTTAAAAGCTAATAGATGAAAGGAATTCAAACGAATAAAATAATGCAAATTAAGAAAAAACACTGTCGGAGAAACCTTCAGAACTTAATAGTTCATCGACTGAAAACAGTTCTTTTATTGAAGATAATTTGTGTGACGATGACAAATAATTGATTGTGACATTGAGACTGACAAATGTTATATCTGTGATATAATAGTGATACTTAGTACCACGTCTTACTATCCTTTCGGGTTATACGCTTAGATGCTAATTACACTAATGGGCTAGGATTATTATTATTATTATTATTATTATTATTAGCACCGCGTCTTACTACCCGTTCGGGTTATACGCTTAGATGCTAATTACACTAATGGGCTAGGATTATTATTATTATTATTATTATTATTATTATTATTATTATTAGCACCGCGTCTTACTACCCGTTCGGGTTATACGCACTTACGCTAATGTGAAATGTTAGGGTGATTGTAAGATGAAATGGAGGACCTACAGTTTAACGTGGAATCTGAACCACGGTGGAGGCCTGGCATTCCCCACATTCACAAGATGTCTTGTCAGAGGNTGTGAAATGGTAGGGTGATTGTGAGATGAAATGGAGGACCTACAGTTTAACGTGGAATCCGAACCACGGTGGAGGCCTGGAACTCCCCACATTCACAAGATGTATGGGCTAGGAATTGTTAAGGTTGAACATAGAGGAAGTGAACTCACAGTAGCGTGGAGGAAGGGTGAAAAACCACTTAGGGAAAACCACCTCCAGTTCACTCGAGTGAGATTCGAACCTCGATCTCCCCATCCTCAGCAGTCTAGCTCGACACTAAACCAGCGCGTTATATAACTGCGCCATCGAGGCAGGTTCCTCTATCTGTGATGGAGAAATCGTGTATGGATGCACTTCTTGTGGAGTATAATGTTCACCCAGAATGTAGTTGCTGGCTCACACCGGGGGGCTATATGTGAGACATATGCATAAGGAGAAATCGCCACTAGACTAGATGATTTTATATAGATTTCGCTAAGTACCATATCTTTTAACTTTTTATATGTTATCCAAACAAAGACATTAAGAAAAATATTTATTCTTTAAACATTATGTATTTTTTCATTTTTAATATACAGTGATTATATTTATTATACTTTACTGAATTGGTTTTATAATATACTCAATTGCTTATCATTATTTTTATTCTTTGCTAAGTATAATTTATGTTTGCTGTTTTATTACTGCGTTTCAAGTTTTTCTACGCATTTTTAATTAAAAAAACTTTAAAAAAACCTGTTTATACGAATGTAAAAGCATGGGACCAATAGTGACCTCGGTCCCGGCACAGATTCATCTGATTGCCAAACCCTTCCTTCACTTCTGACAAGACGTGTATTAATCACAACTTGTGAATGTGGGGAATGCCAGGCCTCCACCGTGGTTCGGATTCCACGTTAAACTGTAGGTCCTTCATTTAATCTCACAATCACCCTACCATTACACATTAGCGTAAGTGCATATAACCCGAACGGGTAGTAATATGTGGTGCTAATAATAATAATAATATACCACGGGCCAGGTACAGCTCTCGGGCCGTAGTTTGAGAACCCCTGTCTTAGATCATTCGACCACTGAAGACGGTAATACTTTGTTTATTAACAGCTATCGTAGACTCCTAACGAGATTGTGAGGAAGATCTATATATTGTCAGGTACAACAAAAATACTCTTTAAATAATAGTGAAGTGTCGTGGAATGTTTAAACAGAACTTGTTAAAATTGTACCCCACCCACCGGGTTCCAATTTGACCAAACAGAATTGGTTCTGTTCTACATACCTCATATCACTATATTATAAAGCCACATTGCTGACTCACTCACTGACATTAATATTTACCCACTTCCAGATGAGATAGAAACTTGAAATTTGGGAAACTTATAGCTTCTAGCCTGCAACCGACGGGAAAATTCCAAAAAGTTGAAAACATTAATTTTTTAATCTCCTAAAAAAAAAATTCGGAGCAACTTAAAGTCGGTGTGGACCTTTCTTTGGAGGCTTCTTGTGGCTAAACGTTAAGACCTATCAAAAAAACTGTTTGCACCCGAGCTAGATTTTTTTTTTAACTTCGGGTAAATTTTGCACATTTTACACACATATTTTTTAATTTTCTAACACACTTATGGGACAGCTAAAATCATGAAATTGTAAAAATAAATCAACGTTCAAAATAACGCTGGAATTACATTAGTTTACACCCACTGTGGGTTTGGGGGCGGAGCCCACAACGAGCAAAGCGGGTAGAGAATATATATTCAATAATACCTGATTAATGAGTGCTCTACCAAGTGTTGAGAACAAAACACATGTACAGTTTAACAAACCCTGATTACTTTAGTGACATTCTATATCACGTCACTGTTAAATAAATATGTATCGATTCTAAATGTAGTCTTTGATCTACGGTAATTACGAATTTTTATGACAGTGAAAGAGTTATTCAAATATAGTTCAGTATTAATCCGCTTTGAAAATATATTCTATCATTATAACACGTGAAGTCAATATATATCATTTGTCAAAGTGAAAAGATAAATTTTCAAAGCGGATGACTAGGAAGCTATCCTTTTACTTTCTCATATACGGAGAGTTTTAGTAATCCTGAACCTTTTAGAGACCATGAAATTACTATAGAGTATCACATTATATGTGCCCCAGAACTCTTAAGTTTGGTTCTTAAAATAATGTCTGTCTGCAAATTCCTAGGGCTACAGAAACACAGTTTGGTATGTTTTATTCTAACTTGATTCCTAGTTTTTATATGGTCACACATTTCTTTTTACTTTTATTCTATCCGTCAAAATAATGGTATCTCTCAGATGATTGACCTTAATTTTAAAATTTCGAAATTTTTCCAAAATGACTCTAGAGATGTGGTTTAAAATTGATATTTTGATAAGTGGTTTACATGATAAATAAGAGTGAATTCACGTTAAAAAAAGATAATTTGATGTTGGTTTATAAATAACTAACCGGCCCCGTAATACTGAGGTCAGTGCACCTTACAACCAGCCTTTGGGTTACACGGGTTTGATTCCCTGCTGGTACCGTGGGTATTTATTCTGAAAGGGGAATAACCCCAATGGTCTGCAGGAATTGGTTAGTTAGGCTTAAGTTAGGTTTAAGAGTTTCCACTGGTTCCACACATTCATACTCACTATCACTTGCTATCACTCTCATACTCACTGTCACCATCATACTCACTATCACCTTCATACTCACTGTCATCATCATACTCACTATCACTTGCTATCACTCTCATACTCACTGTCACCATCATACTCACTATCACCTTCATACTCACTGTCATCATCATACTCACTATCACCTTCATACTCACTATCACCCTCATACTTACTGTCCCCCTCATACTAACTGTCACCATCATACTCACTATCACCTTCATACTCACTGTCACCATCATACTCACTATCACCATCATACTCACTACCACACTCATACTCACTATCACCCTCATACTCACTATCACCCTCATACTCGCTATCACCCTCATACTCACTATCATCATCATACTCACTATCACCTTCATACTCACTGTCACCATCATACTTACTATCACCCTCATACTCGCTATCACCATCATACTCGCTGTCACACTCATACTCGCTATCACCCTCATACTCACTATCACCATCATACTCACTATCACCCTCATACTCGCTATCACCCTCATACTCACTATCTCCCTCATACTCACTATCTCCCTCATACTCACTATCACCCTCATACTCACTATAACCCTCATACTCGCTGTCACCATCACCTCATCTCATCAGGACATGGAAAGAACCTACATAGAAAGGATGAACTATTATTACATTAGTACGTCCCCTGGACAACGGTACTTAAGTACTGGATAATATTTCCAATACTGGGCTACCAGGGATGTAGCACAGACGCGCAATATTATTTATATATATATATAAAACTTAAAAAAAAATTCTAATGATTATATCAATGTTGTTCAAAATTTGTGGTTGAAGAGTGTTTCATATGATTATAAAAATAATATGCTTTTAAGGGGCAGATTCATGAAATCTGTTCCTGAAATGTCACAAATAATAATAGACTATATTACGAGAGAGTATGCACGACCATGCAGAGGTGTAGCAAGGGGGAGGGGAAGACACCGAACTGGAGAGAGGGAAATATCGAGCATGGTTTATTTTTATAAATGTAAATTATGAGAATAATTTAAATGCTTGGTTAAACATGTGTATGAAATTTAAACTTAACCATACTTCAAGGTTAAAATGGTGACCAGATGAAACCCCTATTAAAAGAGAATTCCAATCAATCATCCGAACGTCAGATCTATTTGTCTTGGCTGACGGTACATTTTACTATGATCATGGAATATCCGAGAAGATTGGCGCTGGCTACTGTACAAGACGGATGCTGGATCCATCACACCCTCCTCCATCACTCGGTACTCGATATTAATTATAAATAAAAAGTAGACCATTAAAACTATTATTGTTTTATTTCCTCTATAACCCCTATTGAAGCTAATACAATCACCACAGGCTATTGAAACTGTTAATTTTTAATAAATGGTTTTGAGGTAAAGTGCTCACGTCAGGTTTGACGCTCATTGGTTCAAACCCAACCAGGGTCTACGTAATTTTCTTGAGCGATAAAAATCCGAAGCACAACTTTCTTTGGAGGGGAAGTAAAGCCGTCGGTACTATGTGGTGTGTAAAATAACCACGGAAGGTATGTGAAAATACCTTTTCCGGCAAAATTGGTAGGGCCTTTCGCGCTTTCTCATAGAAATTATAGTGTGTTGATATAATAAATCGGGTCAAAAAGTGCACGTTAAATACTTAAAATTAAAAATATTATGAATAATATTTTATATTAGAAACTAACATTTTCTTACTATTTAATACAATAATATTAAATTAAATAAGAACCTGTGATAAAGGAGGTATAGGGGAGGCACCAATTTTACGGTTTACCCTGGGCGCCAATACTCTAAGGACCCGTGTCACACCATTTTATCTTTGAGTATATTTACAAATGTCAGAAAAAAAAAGGCCAAAGCTTCCTTGAATAGATACTTGGAGAAACAAGTCACACTGGTGACTTTCCTAACGTCGACAGTTTCTTGCGGTTAATAAGTGTTGTACAAACACGCAGGCAGGCAATCTATCTTCCTTAGTGGTAACCCAAACATCTCGCTAAATGAGCGGTAAGAAAATTATATGCAATTACCGTCGTATCTGGGATTGTAGGTCACGTTGGTTGGTGAGGTTTGTCTTTAACATGTCCGTAAACGGGTTTACGTCTCCCATTCATTTGGTTTTATCTTTATATAACCCTATGGATGGGAAAGGTATCCTCAAGGACACAACAATGGGTGATTGGGGGGGCGGAGGGACGTTGGCGCAGAACGAGCATCCGACTGATGCTGTATTCAATACTATTATTTCTATAATCGCGTTTCACTACCCGTTTGGGTTATACGCTTATATACTAATTACGCTAGTGGTTTTAAGAATAAGGAAAGTTATATTTATGTGAAGCGTACCCGCATTTGCATGTAGGGAGAGTGGAAAACCATTTAGGAAAACCACCCTAAGCACATCCAACAGATCGAACCCCGATCTCCACGTCCTCGGCAGTCTAGTTTATTGTGAAAGTTGTGTCATAGATCATGCGGCCATCTAAGTGAATTTCAAATTCATTAAATTTATAATAAATTGTATGAGAAAATCACGTACACTTTTCAGAAACTTTTGATATTAAACTGAAATCAAAGTATTGTGACTCACTTCGGTGGAAGCGTGGAGGAAGGCGTCATTCTCGTAATTAACTTGACTGCCGATAACAGGGATATTGGGGTTCAAATGCCGGTTTGGTGTACTAAGGGTATTTTTTTCTAAATGGTTGTTCACTCTCTCTCCGCGCAAATATAATGAAACTTTTGTCCTTTCTCATCCTTATCACATTAGCGTAATTAGTATATAGCATACAACTTGAACAAACAAAAAGAGTAACGTTCTTTTCTTGGCTCAAAAAATAGATATTATTATTAGGTGTTTTGTCTTACAACAGGTCCGTTCCTTTTGTCAGTGAACTTAATCTGCCAATGTGCTCTCTCCTCTGCCTCCTCCTTCAGCTCCCAGAATTTTCTTCCTTCCTTCCTTCGAGTCATCCAATATTTGAATCCTCCTTCTTCCTAAGCTCCTCTTCCCTCAACGTTTCCTTCTATGCGTTCTATAACGTCATGCAGAAGACAGTTCCTCCTAACAATGTGTACAATCCAGTGTCCTTTGTACTGAAGAATCACATACAAAATGGTTTCCTTTTCACCCACTCTTCTTAGTACTTGTTCATCGGTCATCCTGTCTGGCCACCTGATCTTCTCAAGTCTTCTCCAGCACCACATTTCAAAGCTCTCCAACTATTTCTTTTCCATTTTCCGGAGAGTTCAAATTTCTGCTCCATAGAGTGTGACGCTCCAAAGTATCATTTCAACCATTTCTTCCTCAGTTCCAAACTCAACTTGCTGGTCAGCAGTAACCTCTTATTGTTGAAAGCTTCCTTGGTGATCGTGACCCTTGACCTTATTTCCTTAGTGCAGTAGGCATACTTCCCAGGTACTTGAACTGCTCTATTTTTTCCAACACCTGTTTTCCAATTTTGATTTTCAAAACTATTTTTTTTTTTAAATCGCCATCACTTTTTACTTCTCAATGTTGATATCCATGCCATATCTTCTCCCTATATCCACCAGACAGTCCATTCCCTGCATTTCTTCTTTATTTTTTGACCAGCAATGCTAGATCAGCTGCAATATTTTATTGGGTTGATGACGCGTACTCCTGTCCTGAAATTATCACGACCCTCTAGTATAGGGCTTACCTTACCAGCCACTCGCCATATAAGTTTAACAGACTCTATGACAAGCAATATATCTGCCTCAATCCTCTTCATATCTCTACGCTATTAGTCTCTTCATCATTCAGTATTCACTCGCGGTCCCAGGTACAGGTTTGTAATCATCCTTCTGTCCCTCTAGTGATGCCGATCTTCTTCAGTATTTCCATCAGTTTCTTTCACTTCACTCTATCGAACACCTTTTGTCAGTTAATGAAACCAATGTGGACTTCTTCCTTGGCCTTTGGCACTTTCACTTTGAAATTATTATTAGCATGCCGATGGAATTTCTGGTTCCTTTTCCCTTTCTGAATCCAAATTGGTCTTCTTCCATCACACATTCTATTTTCTGTTCCAGTCGCCTGTTGATTATTCTTGCCACGATCTTCTACACATGAAAAATTTGGCTGATGGTTCTGTGGTCACTACATTTCTTAGCTTGTTTCATTTGGCCTAAAAATCTTAATACATTCACACAACTAAATTAAAAACACGCACTTCACAAATATGAAATGCATATTATGGAACATGATATTAATGTAAAAATAACTGCTTTAGAAATAACAGCTATTCCCTCCCTACGCAACCCTCTACAGCTTAGTTGCAGTTTCATTAGGAATGCGTATTTTACAATCAGACAAACAAAAATTATACAAAGTTCATTGACTAGATTATCTTTTCATTCCGAAAATTGAGTTTTGAAAAATTGTATTATTGGACATTTATGCATTTATAAAAATTAATATTGATAGTATTAACAATTATACTTATTCAACTTGAATACCATAAAATGACTAACAAAATGCCTAAAAACGACGCAAACCAAGAAAAGATGATCTTAAATTCCAAAAATGACCAAAAAAGTATGTATAACATATACATTTCTGCAACAAGTTGTTCATGAACAAAATGTATGTATTTATGAGCATTGTATGTAATTAAGCTAAGAAAATATTACAATTCATCAAAATCCGTGCCCTGGTAATGAGCATTGCAATATTTGACGAGAAACATTTTCAATACAAATACCTAATAAGATTCCACGACACTTATTAAAAGTATTCA
The DNA here is from genome assembly GCA_901482245.1 of Timema douglasi. Lineage (NCBI taxonomy): Eukaryota > Metazoa > Arthropoda > Insecta > Phasmatodea > Timematidae > Timema > Timema douglasi. Next base: position 15,396 of record CABEEJ010004008.1, read on the forward strand.
AAAGCTGTTGAGATTGCTATTTGTATAACATTAAAAATAACTTTATTTATTTTGTACAAAGAAAATTTCGCAATAAAAACTATGATGATACTTATTACCTTAACTCATGATCCCTTCCATCAAACCATTGTCAATTTAAACCACATAGCAATTAATCCTGCTAATTAATCTCACTAATTGATTGTTCCGAAAGTGTTGTTAGATGTGAGGATACTAGAAACAAAACACACTCTGCAATCTCCAATACCAATCAAGCTATTTACACACCAAGTAACTACTCAAGAGAGAGCGATTAACTGGCCAATATTAATTCCCTAGTTACGTTCAGCCAGTCGTCTGGAATAGTATACCAAGTATAGAAAGAGAGAGAATCAAACATATTAAAGGTACAGGGGGAAAGGGGAAGTGTAAATTTTAACTCTAATTAAGTTAGTACTGCCATCTGTTATAGAATCATAGGACCTTTATAATAAACCTTAAATTACTGTTAAAAGAGGTCACTGTAGGGTTTGAAATATAAATGTTGTTGTCCTGTAAAATGTGTGTAATAGAAAGAAATGACCACTAGCTATTCTATAAAACGGAAAATGGATAATTCTTAGGTGGGTGGGGGGAATACCTTCACCTTTACCTTTAATGCATATGTACTGGTATTTAAATAATGTTATTCTGATAATCAGGGCACGGATTTTGACGAGCTAAGGATGATGTAAAATTTACCTGTCAAATAATTTAAAAAATATAAAAAAATAATTCAAATTTAAAAAAATACCTAAGAATATGAACAGCTCGTAATAAATGCACACGAATAAATTAAAGGTGAATTTTACAAAAGTAAAATGCAATGAAAATCCTTTAACAAATAAACTCTTTGTATTCTCCTGAATATAATATTGATTTACAAATATCTGCTTTAGAAGTAGGCTAATAGCTACCCCCCTATCAACGCAACCCTCTTCATAATAGTTGCGGTCTTACCAAGAATTTGTATTTTACAACAAAACAAACAAAGAGGATACAAAGTTCATGGGCTACATTATCTTCTCATTCTGGCCAATATATGTTTGAGTATTTATACATACAAACATGTGTTTGAGTATTTATGCATTTATAAAATATTGATGGTATTTATAAATATAATCATTTAACATAAAATGGCTTAAATTACTCATTTTTTTAAATTACATAAAATACCTAAATATTATATCTACGACAATCATGAAAATATTACCTAAAATTCCTAAATTAAAATAAATTACCAAAAAATGATCTATAAAGTTGTATATACTTCTACAACCAAATTTAAAATAAGACTTTTAATAAAATATCAAGCTACTGATAAGAGTAAATAATCAGGTAGATTGAAAAATTTATTGCTTTCATTTCTGTTTAGGTTTTCGTAGTTTTGGAAATACACACACACACACATATATATATATATCTTTTACTATATATTATACATTCTAGGTGATATACAAAATTACTAATTTAATTAATTTTAAAATTAACATGATGTCTCACAAACACTCTCCAAATGTATTTCCAACAAAATTATATTATAACCAGTAAATCCTTGTTAAACTTTTGCACATTAAACTCTCCCTCCCCCCCAAAAAAAGATATAGTCTTTTGTTGGATTGTTTAAATTAAATAATCAGCGAAGTATATACACAAAATAGCAAAGAGAAAATTTATTTTCAGTAATTTATACAAAAATATTGTTATCTATTTCTTTTAACTTACATTTTAAATAAACAATGTGTTTTAACGTAAACTGAGCATGCTATGTCACAAGTCGGTAAAAAATCCTATCCACTGATACCTAATTCATCGATGTATTAGTTTAGGAAAAGGGATGTTGATAGCAGAAATAATATATAGGATTGTTATTAATCAAATTATCATAGATATGTATTTTTCCCCGTAGAAATATAATTTATGCTTATCCGACTATATCTATTAGATCATTAAAAAAATGATTATAAGTTACATTAGTTAAAATAACTATTTAAAAATATTCTGTTAAACTCAAATGTAGTAGCGTGGATGTAATATTATCTGAAATAAATGTATGTAATAAATATGTATTTTTATAATACTCGTCAATGGGTCGTTTCAACCATCACAGTGCTTGCTGATAAAGAAAACTCCATGGTACGAGTCCACAAGCGAGATATACCAACGGAGCGGCCGCCGCCATTAGTGATGATAGTCCCAACATTAGTGGATAGAGTGTGTCCTGTGATCAGCACAATGAGCCCTTTGACAGGTAATCTCAGATTTCTAAAGCGATTACTTTCATAGAATTAGCTCATTATTTGTCCTCGTGCGGCCCAGTTCCAGACTCACTGCTCCGCAGATAAATTTATGTGAATTCTAGAGATAAATTTGAGTGTTAAATTGTATATTTAAATAAGTATTAAATTGTAAGATTTCTAAACCTCTACCAAAATGTATACAGTTAAAATTTAACAAGACCTTTAATGATAAGATTGCATGTCACTCGTAGCCCAGTAGTGGAGAAACTAGCCATATCAGTACTAAGGTACCGCTGTCCAGAGGATCATACATTCTTTCCGTGGAGGCTCTTTATATGTCTCAATGAGTTGAGGTGAAGGTGATAGTGAGTATGAGGGTGATGGTGAGTATGAGGGAGATTGTGAGTATGAGTGAGTTAGTGAGTATGAAGGAGATAGTGAGCATGAGGGAGATAGTGAGTATGAGGGAGATAGTGAATATTAGGGCGATAGTGAGTATGAGGATTATACTGAGTATTAGGGAGATAGTGAGTATGAGGGAGATAGTGAATATGAGGGAGATATTGAGTATGAGGGAGATAGTGAGTATTAGGATGATATTGAGTATGAGGGAGATAGTGAGTATGAGGGAAATAGTGAATATGAGGGAGATAGTGAATATGAGGGGGATAGTGAATATGAGGGAGATAATGAGTATGAGGATGATATTGAGTATGAGGGAGATAGTGAATATGAGGGTGATAGTGAATATAAGGGTGATGGTGAGTTTGAGTGTGATAGAGAATATAAGGGCGATAGTGAGTATAAGAGTGATAGTGAGTATGAGTTTATGGAAACAGTAGAAACACCTAAGCCTAGCTTATGCGTAACCAACCAAACACTAGTACCATTTTGGTAGCTCCCTTTTCGGGGAAAAATCCACAAGGTACCAGCCAGGAAACAAACCCGGAAGCCCTAGGCTCGTAACCAGGTGCACTGACCACTACACCACGGAGCTGATTGACAAGACCTGTGATTTTCCGCGTATTTACAAGGCCAGATCTCACCATTTTATTAATTGATAATTCAAATAGAAGAATTTTTCTAATCTTTTTATCCAAATTCGGGACATTTATGTGTATTTTTCGATAGTTTTTACTTGAAATGTAAATTTTATTATTTTTAAACAATTATATAAATATATTAATTTTTTGCATTGAATATAAAACTTTTATTGGCAATTTTAGAGTTAGATAAAAATATATATTGTAATTTAGGCTACTCTCTTATAGACTTGCTTCAATTTAATTGGATTTGGACACACATCGGTAGCGGCATTGTCTAAGGCATCACTCTCGCAATAGACTGTCCTGCCGATGGCGTAAATATCGGGGTTAAAACCACTCGTATATTGAGGGAGTTTTTTTCTAAAATGGTTTCGTACTTTTCCTCTACACAAATGCGGGTACAATTCATATCAATCCAACCTTCTGCATCCCTAAAACATAATCGTAATTAGTGCATATGAATACAGCCCGAACGGTTACTATATTCGGTGATAAAACAAGTGATTTGGAATAGTAATGTTTATTTTCCTCAACCTTGTAAAATAAAATAATAATATTAGTTAGGGGGTTAGTGGGGGGCAGCTTCCAGTAGAAATATATTAGGTCCCACCTGCCTCAAATGCCCTCGTTATGGAAAAGACCTTAACTTCAAAGGCCATTGACCACTGATTTCCCATTCCCCTCACAGAGTTTTCCCCAGATACTTCATTCCTCTTCCTTGGGTTTTCCCACAGTAACGTAATTTCCACTACTTTCCTGAGGTCATTGACCCTATATGACGCCATTGTAGTGTGGAAATCGTTACCATTTGATTTTCTTACAAGGAGTTGGGGGAAAAGGTACGGATCAAACAAAAGGGGAAAATAATTTATGAAAAGCTGTGCATGTTTAATTAAAAAGAGGTATAGAGTTGAGCAAAAAGGATGTACAGTATATCGAGGAAAAGGGTAACATAACTGAGCAAAAGGGGTGCGTGTTCAGGGGTACAGTGTTAAATAAAAGGGTTATGTAATTCTTAAAAAAAAAAAAAAATGTTTTAAAACATATTTACCCCTTCTAGTAGGCACTCGGGAAAATGCACTTATCCCATCTTATCTCATTTGGTACAGAGAGGTCAAAACTCGATCCTTTCCGGGCTTACCTATATGTTTTTTTCCCCTCTAGAATGATTACCTATAAATAAATAAAATTCTCCCACAAATAAACTCCAATGAAAATCCCAATCCTACCCAGACATACGATACGATGAGCACACATAAAAAACCAATGCACACACAAACAAAAACTAATGTGAAACACATAAAATAAAATGAGTAAACATAAAAAACCAATGGGAACACATACAAAATAAAATTGACCATTACGTCACCCAAACCAAAACTAATCAGTGCTGTGATTACGTCACAGTATTGTGTAATCATCACAATACACACTCTCTCCAGATCGGGGTCAAAGGTCAAATTGTGACGAGCGGTCATACTAGGTAGTAAAGTTTCCTCTAGAATTATTATTTTTTGCACTGAAACCTACTTACACATTCGAGTTATGTGCTTCGATTGGTTTCCCATTTTGCCGGCATGCGAATGTGGTTACATTTACTATAAATTAAACTTATGGATCCAAGTCAACATAGGAAAATTAATTCGAAAGCCTTAGCTTGATCGGTTCATTTAATTATAATTCGAACAACTAATAATTTTAATACAGCTTTTTTTTAAAAAGATTGCTTACCTCTGTGTAGTCTTGAGGTAAAGTGCACGCTTCTAAACCCAATGTTTGTGTTTTCGATCCCAGCCAAAGTCTACGGATTTTTCTCGAGCGATAAAAATTCATAGCACAGCTACCTTCGGAGGGAAAGTAAAGCCGTTGATCCCATGTCACTTGTAAAAGAACCATGTAAGGTATGTGAAAATACCCTTCCCGGCAAAATCGGTAATCCCTTTCGCTCTCACCCATAGAAATTCTCGTATGATAATACGATCATTTGGTTCAGAAAGTGCACGTTAAATACCTCAAATATTAAAATGATGAAAATGTTCGATGATTCGCTGAGGCGCCTAAGAAACCTTTTGAAACTTTGAGCGTGCATTCTAAATGCAAGGATGGTCTGAGCCCCCAGCTTCCAGAAAGCTAAGGAATCTCACCCTGCACCCCATTTCTCCCTTTTATACCTTTATTTTTGTGGCGTTGATCGTGTAAAATCGATGAAGCAGATGTTAGCATAGGGAGTGTACCATCTCACACACCAGTTTGTGACAACACGCTACTCTTAATGAGTTGGAAAAAAAAATCTAATCAATGGTTTCAAAAGAGAAATATTGACTATTCATCCGAAGGAAATTAGCTTGTTTAGGGTTTAATGAGGTCAGGATTAAATTACATTATATTTTTAAAGGGGTGACTTTTTTTATTTCTACAAGAGACTTTTCATAATGAGAACAAAATATTAGCGACGTTAACTTCATTATTTTTTTGTCACCGCGTCTTACTAACCGTTCAGGCTGTACATACATGTACTAAATACGCTAGTTTTATAGGAACGAGTAAGGTTGAATTGATAGGAAATGTACCTAGAGTAGCGTGGAGGGAGGGTGGAAAACCATTTAGGGAAAACAACTTAAAAGTGCACCCATCCTGAATTTGAACACTGATCTCTCAGTCACAGGCAGTCCAGTCAGTAGTAAGAGTGAATTAAGGTTACCTGGTGGTCTAGGGGTAAGGTGTCGGACTTCTTTGCTGGGGGTCCGGGGTTCAATCCTCGGTCCCGGAACAGATTTATCTGATTGCCAAACCCTTCCTTCACCTCTGACAAGACGTGTATTAATCACAACTTGTGAATGTGAGGAATGCCAGGCCTCTACCGTGGTTCGGATTCCACGTTAAACTGTAGCTCTTCCATTTCATCTCACAATCACCCTACCATTACACATTAGCGTAAGGGCGTATAACCCGAACGGGTAGTAAGATGATGTGATAGTAATAATAATAATAATAATAATAATAATAATAATAATAATAGTGAAGCCTTAGACAATGCAGCTACCGAAGCGGGTATTCCTACCGGTGAAAAAGTTGCAGGTCAAGATAATATTTCTCATATAAATGTGTTTATGTTTTATTCGGCGGGTTTTGAAGACATAAAATTGAGATAAAAAATATGCATTTTTAAATAATCCTAAAAACAGCCCAAAATGGTCACAAAATTAAATTTTGGATCTTTGAATAGCTTTTTGGAAACCCTTGTTTCAAATTATCGACAGCTCAGCCTATTTGGTTCGCTCAAGAAAAAATAAAGTTTTAAAAAATGTTGTCTGTGAAACAGACCCCTAAAAGACGCTTTTAAAGCAATGTTTTTTCTAGCTTGGTTCAATTAGGATGATAATAATAAATTAATTAGTAGTTATTACAATGTAATGATTCTTGGAAGAGGATAGGAAACCAATAATAAACAATACTTCATTATAAGGTTTTCCATATTTCTATCTCTCTTTAGTTGAGCGTTTGTGAAGTTTCTTTGTAAATTATATTAAACCACTTTCTACAGGATCAATGATAACATTTGGAACAACATTTTCAAAAATCATTTATGAGAAAACTACTTTTAAATAAATTTTTCTCTAAAAATACATATTTTGTTTCCCATATAAAATATTAAATCAGAAAATATTATTTATTTATTTGAGTTATTTAACTCTCACTTTCTGAACCGACTGATTATATCAGTAAGCCAGAATTTTCTATGAGCGAGAACGAAAGGACATACCAATTTAGTCGGGAAAGGTATGTTTACATACCATCCATAGTTCTCTCGCGTCCCACAATCGACACGGGACAGACGGCTTTAATTCCCCCACAAAGGAAATTGTGCTTCGGATTTTTATCACTCTAGAATAATCCCTCTAGTCCGGCTGTGTTTGAACCCACGATCCTCGAGTTTTGGGGCGAGAACTTACCCCAAATCCACTGCAGTTACCTATCTAACCGTTTTGGCTGTAATTACAGCTACACACAAACAAACATTGGGACAGGAAGAAATGTAAAACTCACTCTTTCTATGAGAGTGTTTGATCAGATTTAAAATTAATAGTTAATAATTAAACCAAATACTATTAAACTTTATATTAATGTGAGGTAAAAGTTATAAAAACATTAAGGTTCTTGTGGTTTTCCCAAATAAATAGAAACATAACAAAATAAAGCTATGATATTTTTAGATTTCCCGTCTGAATATTGAAAGGGAGGTGATGAACCAAGTTGGGTACAGAAATACGATTAAAAAGATTTAGTCCTAATGCTAGATATATTTTAGGAGCCAAATAAAAATTGAAACGAATTTTTATGGTGCTTCCCAATTTAAACTTTACCCTTTTATTCAGCTTCTTTCGGAAAGAAATAGCTGTTTATGGAAACGAATAGAAACATTATATAAGGTAAAAATTGAACTTATTTGCAAACATAGATTAAATGAAATTATAAGTAATTAAATTATACCACTCTCTTCTTTGAAAAGTTCTCTTGACTATACATGGAAAGTTTGCAAGAAATCCGCAATAAGTCAATTAACTTTAAGGTGATTGCACAACGTACTGTACAAGAATTTGGAACTTAATAAAAGATTTTCTTAATATTCAATTATTTATTCAAAAAAATCTAAACAGAACGCCTAGAGATGTTTATAAATTATTTTTCCTTTATACCTAAAATACCAATTATAGACAATTAAATTAAATATACATATATTTATTACAATATAAAATTATTCCCTTTATTTAAAATTTGTTTTGAATTTGGTTTATATAAATATTTCTTCATTCCATTTATACTATTATCAAAACAAATAACTTTAATGAACTTATTATTATTAGTCGATTATTTATAATATTTATAAATTATTACGATAAAAAAAACTGATATTTAGTAACAGAAACTGATGTGGTCTTTTGAAGTTTAATTACTATTTTTCATTCCTTTTCCATAAATAACAAGATAAGTCAATGAAGTAATGCTCAAAATAGTTATTTTTGTTAGCTTATAGCTTTGAAAGAATATCAAGATATTTTTAAATAATCTATATGATTAAAATTGTGAAAAAACTACGAATGATTAAGCTAAAATACACTTTTACATAGTTTGTACTTTTTATTTGACTAATATTTGAATTGATAAAAGCTCTAAGGATTAATTAAAATGAGCCAATAAAAGGTCTAGCTACCTATGAGTTGTATTAGTTTTATAGTAGAATAAAAAGGTAAGTGCAAATATGAATTTACAACACCCATTAATTACATAACAACGCATTACATCGAGATTAATATTTTGTTCTGGTTGTTTTCTGTCCACAAACATAGTTCGAACATGTTTACATGTCCAATATATGACCAGGTGTCACTTTTCAGATACTTAATTTTTCACTATCGTAATATCAAATAAAGTTTGTAAACAAGCTATTTGGAATTTATTGCAACTCGATTCAGTAGTGCGTGGCTAAAGTTGTCATTCTCGTAATATCTGGTGGCGGAGAAATTGGTGTTCGAAACCCAGACACGTTTCCTAAAGATGTATTTCTCAGTTCGTTTTCTCACTCTCCTTCCACTCGAGTACATGGTGGGGCCGGAACAATTATACGATTAGTAACTAAATTTTTTCACTTTTTTTGAAAATGTTGTCGGTTAGGTGATCTGCGCTGGACGTCAGGAAAACCTAGCATGTTGCCCATCCTTTTCCTCAGCATAGATCGTCTAGTTATTGTTTCCAAACTACTCTGTATATCCATTCTCTCAAAATTCTGCCTTACTTATTTCGTCCACATTAGATTTAATATGTTAATATGCTATTCCACACACAACTCACACCCATGGACACGCGGACTAAGTGTCAGGCACATATAGTCTGATTAGCTGGTTTCAGGGAGGTCATCTTTCGAATCCCGGCCAGGTGTACTGAAGGTTTTTTCTTTCGTGAATATGATTCCCAATTTTCTTTTATGCAAACGCGGGTAAATTTCCGTTCAGTTATACCTTCCTCATCTCATCTCAATTAGTGTAAATATTTTAGAATACAATGGACTATATGCTAACGTATATACAATAGTGTGGTAATATTAACTAATTTCAGGTAAATGAAAAATTGTCTAAGTATGTCAGCCATGCACTGAAAGTGCACAGGCCAAATTTATGTACCTGCTTTATAGTATATCAGAAGCGCGAATGGTAAACGCATCAAAAGTGCACCATCGTTTTTAGTCTCCGAGCCCCCATATGGCAAAACAACTTGCAAACACCGGACTAACCTAACTTAACCTAACCCAGCCTAACCTAACCCAGCCTAACCTAATCTAACCTAACGTAGCGTAACCTAACCCAACCTAACCTAACCTAGCACCAAAATATGTGAAGCTATTACCGTTTGCCGATTATGTTTTAAAGAGTTACATTCAACATGATAGCTCATTCCCATCATCACTGTGGGCACAAGATGTTTGCCACGTTTTAAAGTTGTCGTTTTGTATTCACCCTGATGTTCATCGAAAAATGTCATAGCTAAAACAAGATGATAGAGTAATACGGTTTCGCAGATGTTGGACAATTTGCTTGCTACATGTCCTGCCCACCACAATATACGATAATTGATCATTTTTACAATGTCTTTTTATAAGTACAGGGTGTGTAACTATTCATTATGTAACCTCTTCTACTCCTCAGTATCCTAATCCCTTTTTGTACCAATATCTTCCTAACCACCTTTTTTTTCGCCATGTAAGGTAAGAGACCACGTTTCACGCCAATAGAGAACAACCGGTAAAATGATATAAGTAGGTCAATGCCTCAATAAAGTCTTAAGAGGCCTTATAACGTACGAATTGTGTGGTTTGTTAAGTCGAGCTTTAACAATCACTGAGCTGTACTCAGCAGAATTTCCGGCCAACAAGTTATCTACTGACATTGACAAGGTGGTATGTGTAGATGTGGAAGGTGAGAACCACAATACTTTCGCTCAGCGGGTCCAGTCATGATCGATCATGATCAACTTATCATTATGTTTGCATGGCGAAAGGATCTCATGTGATAGGTTAGGGTCTCGTTCCGGCATATCATTACCGCACCAGTTTATTACTCCGTATACAACATTCCACTTTTTTTATATAGAAAATTATCGCAATCGAAAAACTGTTCAATCTTTAGATCATTATGTATTTTAACATTTTATGTGTCCTGTATGGTTATAAATTCTACCTTCATAATCCCTAACACATTAACGTAATTAGTACATAGACGTATAACCCGAACTGCCAGTAATATGTGGTGTTAAAAAAACCACTTTGTCTCTATACGAATCTGGGTTTAATCGATTCAATTCAAACTTGATATTTAAACTAAGAAGGTAAGGATGATCAAGGTGGAATGTTATGGAGAGAATATAACATTTAATTTAGGTAAAATCAGCCCCATGGTGTAGTTAGGTGTTAAGTGCTATAAGGTCATAGCTTGAGGCTAAATTATCATTTTGAACCATACCTCAAGTAAATATAATATTGCACGTCTGGGTTACATCACTCATAGCTCAGTAGTGGAAATATTATCCAGTACTAATGTACCGTTGTCCAGAGGACGTACTACTGTACTAATAGTACATCCTTTCTGTGGAGGCTCTTTCCATGTCCTGATGAGATGAGGTGATGGTGATAGTGAGTATGAGGGCTATAGTGAGTATGAGGGTGAAAGTGAGTATGAGGGTGAAAGTTATTATGAGGGTGAAAGTGATTATGAGGGTGATAGTGAGTATGAGGGTGATAGTGAGTTGAAGGGTGATAGCGAGTATGATAGTGATAGTGAGTATGATGGTGATAGTGAGTATGAGGGTGATAGTGAGTATGATAGTGATAGTGAGTATGAGGGTGATAGTGAGTATGAGGGTGATAGTGAGTATGAGGGTGATAGTGAGTATGAGGGTGATAGTGAGTATGAGGGTGATAGTGAGTATGAGGGTGATAGTGAGTATGAGGGTGATAGTGAGTATGAGGGTGATAGTGAGTATGAGGGTGATAGTGAGTATGAGGGTGATAGTGAGTATGAGGGTGATAGTGAGTATGAGGGTGATAGTGAGTATGAGGGTGATAGTGAGTATGAGGGTGATAGTGAGTATGAGGGTGATAGTGAGTATGAGGGTGATAGTGAGTATGAGGGTGATAGTGAGTATGAGGGTGATAGTGAGTATGAGGGTGATAGTGAGTATGAGGGTGATAGTGAGTATGAGGGTGATAGTGAGTATGAGGGTGATAGTGAGTATGAGGGTGATAGTGAGTATGAGGGTGATAGTGAGTATGAGGGTGATAGTGAGTATGAGGGTGATAGTGAGTATGAGGGTGATAGTGAGTATGAGGGTGATAGTGAGTATGAGGGTGATAGTGAGTATGAGGGTGATAGTGAGTATGAGGGTGATAGTGAGTATGAGGGTGATAGTGAGTATGAGGGTGATAGTGAGTATGAGGGTGATAGTGAGTATGAGGGTGATAGTGAGTATGAGGGTGATAGTGAGTATGAGGGTGATAGTGAGTATGAGGGTGATAGTGAGTATGAGGGTGATAGTGAGTATGAGGGTGATAGTGAGTATGAGGGTGATAGTGAGTATGAGGGTGATAGTGAGTATGAGGGTGATAGTGAGTATGAGGGTGATAGTGAGTATGAGGGTGATAGTGAGTATGAGGGTGATAGTGAGTATGAGGGTGATAGTGAGTATGAGGGTGATAGTGAGTATGAGGGTGATAGTGAGTATGAGGGTGATAGTGAGTATGAGGGTGATAGTGAGTATGAGGGTGATAGTGAGTATGAGGGTGATAGTGAGTATGAGGGTGATAGTGAGTATGAGGGTGATAGTGAGTATGAGGGTGATAGTGAGTATGAGGGTGATAGTGAGTATGAGGGTGATAGTGAGTATGAGGGTGATAGTGAGTATGAGGGTGATAGTGAGTATGAGGGTGATAGTGAGTATGAGGGTGATAGTGAGTATGAGGGTGATAGTGAGTATGAGGGTGATAGTGAGTATGAGGGTGATAGTGAGTATGAGGGTGATAGTGAGTATGAGGGTGATAGTGAGTATGAGGGTGATAGTGAGTATGAGGGTGATAGTGAGTATGAGGGTGATAGTGAGTATGAGGGTGATAGTGAGTATGAGGGTGATAGTGAGTATGAGGGTGATAGTGATTTGGAGGGTGATATCGAGTATGATGGTGATAGTGGGTATGAGGGAGATAGTGAGTATGATGGTGATAGTGAGTATGATGGTGATAGTGAGTATGAGGCTGATCGTGAATTAGGGTGATAGTGAGTTGGAGGGTGATAGTGAGTATGATGGTTATAGTGAGTATGAGGGTGATAGTGAATATGAGGGTGATAGTGAGTTGAAGGGTGATAGCGAGTATGATGGTGATAGTGAGTATGATGGTGATAGTGAGTATGA
>CABEEJ010004008.1:29781-71741 GCA_901482245.1 Timema douglasi
AGTGAGTATGAGGGTGATAGTGAGTATGAGGGTGATAGTGATTTGGAGGGTGATATCGAGTATGATGGTGATAGTGGGTATGAGGGAGATAGTGAGTATTAGGGTGATAGTGAGTTGGAGGGTGATATCGAGTATGATGGTGATAGTGAGTATGAGGGTGATAGTGAGTATGAGGGTGATAGTGAGTTGGAGGGTGATAGCGAGTATGATGGTTATAGTGAGTATGAGGGTGATAGTGAGTATGAGGCTGATAGTGAGTTGGAGGGTGATAGCGAGTATTATGGTGATAGTGAGTATGATGGTGATAGTGAGTATGAGGGTGATAGTGAGTATGAGGGTGATAGTGAGTTGGAGGTTGATATCGAGTATGATGGTGATAGTGAGTATGATGGTGATAGTGAGTATGATGGTGATAGTGAGTATGATGGTGATAGTGAGTATGAGGCTGATCGTGAGTTAGGGTGAAAGCGAGTATTATGGTGATAGTGAGTATGATTGTGATAGTGAGTATGAGGGTGATAGTGAGTATGAGGGTGATAGTGAGTTGGAGGGTCATATCGAGTATGATGGTGATAGGGAGTATGAGGGTGATAGTGAGTATGAGGGTGTGAAACCAGTGGAAACTCTTAAACCTAACTTAAGCCAAACTAACCAAACCCTGGTGACCGTTGGGGTAATTCCCCTTTCGGGAAAAATACCCAAAGTACTAGCCGGGAGTCGAGAACTAGACCTCTAAGCTCAAAGTCAGGTGCACTGAACACTACACCACAGGGCCGGTTATACCTAAAGCAAATGGTATATATCCCCATAACATTCCACCTTCATCATCCTTACCTTGTTAGTTTAAATATACGGATAGAAGATGGGTAGTAAAACTTTGCGTGTACTAAAATAGAATTAAAAACATTTCACCTGTTAGCAAAAAACAAAAAAAATATCACCTGCTTCAACAGAGTCCTTAAAAGTTCAAACACAATGTTTAACATGTAATCCTTAATTACCTATAAGGCTTCCTCTGACATTTCCATAAATCCTTTCACGAGATATCGAACTGTTGCACGTCAAATTCGGCTTTTTTGTTTTCAACCTAACTAATTTTACTTTTACTGAGCTCTTTATTTTATTTTATTTACATAATACAGAAACGTTTTGTTGGGCTAATTCACACCAGCTAGTTCAAAATTATTTGCTCTAAACTGGGTTTTTTAAGTTGACTAAATATATTTTGACTTAATTTATTTTCAAAACTTTCAAAGACGTTATTTGTTTACTTTAAAGCATATCATGTCATTGGACTAGAAAACTGTTTCTGTGATGTTTAGATATTTCACCCGCATTTCGTTTTTATATTTAATCCCAAAGTGTATATTATACTCAATCACTGGTGTGATGTTCTTTCAAGGTGTAATCATACACAGATGTTCCGGCCTTAATCAATAGAGTGAACTTTTATTATTTTATTTGATATATAACGTGCTGTCAATCTCGGTAGTCTTATGGTAAAGTGCTCGCCTCAGAGCCCAACTTACTTGGGTTCAAACCCATCTGGCGTCAATGGATTTTTCTTGAGATATAAAAATACGTAGCACAACTTCCTTCGGAGAGTAAGTAAAGCCGTCGGTCCCATGTCGATTGTGGCAAGTAAAAGAATCCTTGAAGACCTGTGAAAATACCCTTCCCTGCAAAATTGGTGTATCTTTTCGTGACCGCTCATAGAAATTCTCGTGTACTTAAATAATCAATCAGGTCATAAAGTTAAATATCGCAAATAAATAAAACTAACGTACACTTTCTGGACCCACAGATTATATCAGCACACACGCTTTAAATTAACTTAAATCTACAGAAGACACAGCATCCAGCCTTCGGAGATGAATGCAAATGAGCAGTTCACCCTGTGAGGGGCACTTGTTTGTATGCTGATAACACTTCCCCTTTTCCACTAACGAGTATAAACCCTCACTTTATCATTTGCGCCTAGACAGCATTGATCTGCATTTCACAATTACATTTTTCTTGTTTCCTATTCTAGATAGACAAATGCTACTATGGAATTTTTTAATCTACATCCTGGCAGGAATACTCCTACAGGACATTTTTGAGACCAGGCCATGTAGCTTGAACATGAGATGATTTTAAAATAATGTGCTTACAAAAAAAATACTATGATTACTTTTCAAGATCAAACTAATTATACGGTGCTTCACAAAAATTTTCTCTATCTCTTATCTTAAAATATAGATATTTACTAAAAACCCGTCTAAGATTTGGGAAACAAAATAATATATACTGTTACAGGAACATTGAGAAAAATAATAATCTTTGACCACTAAGGTACATAGCAATCAATTTAATATTAAAAAACACATTTATTTACATATATATATGTGTGTGTGTTGTGTATGATTATAGCTCAGAAATGATTGGTTTTATAAAAATATATTTCAAATAAAAGATTTTTATCTTTAATAGTACTACAACTTTACAATAATAAGTTATTTCATATATCAAAAAGTTAAGGCAATATGATCAAAATTGGTTATTTACGCTTATGTAAAGCACTCTCAAAGTCATTTTTATAGGAAAATGAGAGTTGACGTTTTGTTTTTAAAATTAAATTTGCGCCTAGATAAGAATGTTAATATAATTAAAGCAATTTTCTATAAAATTGATTTTCTCTCTTTATGCTTTTCAGTAAACTACCATTAATTTTAGGATTGGATATCTGATTACAAAAACTCCTCTGGAAAACCTTATGAAACCCCTAAATACCAAGTTTTAGCTAAATCGGTAAAATATTTTTGAATATAGGCAGAGATATAGACATAAAGACAGATTGCATCGTGAAAACCACTTTTCTCGGTTTCAGGGGGTCATGAAACGTCAACATTTATCAAAATCTCTAGTTCGATTTTTTTTGACCATCACAATAATTCTCTCTCCGAGGGGGGGGCGAGGTAATGTAACACTAACTTTGTGACAATGTAAGACAATTTATTAGAATTATTTAAGAATCTATGTTTTTTTATTGTTTAAATGTTTCTTCTTTAAAACCCGTTGAATAAAACGTAACTACATTAAGATGGGGAAATACTATATTTACTTGCTGTTACGTGACAGATTTTTTTTCCTGATCAGCATGCATCTATTCCTTCATAATATATCGCGTAAAATGAGTTGAATTACAAACAAATCAAATATTTTCGCTTCATATTGTTTTGATCAACCAGAAAAAGAAGTCTACTTTTCACAGACTCTATGGCTTGAATCAAGATGATACGATAATTAAGGTAGTGGCAGATGCAGAATAATTGTGACGTAAGAGATGGATCTAAAAAATTAGTTTACACCGGGAGCGCGAAGGTAAGCTACTGAAGCAAGAAATTAAACGCCAGTAGTTAGACTCATGTAAACAACAGTTTTATCTATTCCGGTAGAAGAGCAAGTGGAGTAAAAACACCATTGTAAAATTTGTTGGACCTTACAGATAAAATTGTTGTTTGTGGACTGGGTAGCGTACATTATAGAAACCAAAATACAAGAGAAAACTACGGAACTAAGGAACTATAAACACATTTTTGTCCCTCTTATGTTTAATTATTCACCTTCCTTTTTCAAGGAATTGCCAACATCCAAGCTTGAACAATTAGAGGTAGTCTTGTCTTTTTCAAGGCTAGTATATCCGCTTTGTGACTGCAAACAACATACACTAAGTAAAATAATAAGCAGGTGTGGACAGTCATTTGAATGACTACTGACTTCTAAATGGATGATGTCAGAACTTGCCTTTGCACTCGAACGGTGTAAACTATCCTCCAAAACTAGGGCCACCCACCAACTTGAACAGGAGAACGGCTTTAGAAGATACTTAGAGAGGGTTTCCGTGTTATACTAATTAGGAAGGTGGGTAATATTTGATCATGTGTAACTAGCTTTCCTTTAGAAATAATAAGTAGTATCTTAACGTGGCATAAGATAAACCAAAATAAACTACTTTTCCTTCTACATGATGCGGCAATGGGATTTGACTTTTCTTGTAATGTTATTTTGGAGAACTTTTGGTTGGATAAAAAAATTAAACACCTACATTTGAAAAACAACTGTACATTGCAATTTATTAATATGTTTTTATTTTAAAAAAAATACTTTTTTCATTGAACTTAATTATAACAGATACAATTTTGTTCGCTGTTCCATTTTATGTAATGATTTTCTTTTATTTATCTGTAGATATGTAAATTTACCTCGTATGACATGGCAAATATGTTCAGAATATTTGCATTTCCATTAAATTTGTCAATGAAATGTCCACAGAATGTCAATTGAGATATTTGATCGATGTTTGTCGTCTTGCTGCCTAGATCTCCCGATAGCCTACAGAAAATCGCATCACGACCTGTCAGCTTGTTTGAGCTGTACTACCTGCGTATGCTAGGTGCTAACCGGTGATGTAGAGAGTACTAATAAAGGCCAGTGTTTTGCAGTTTTTATATCAACACTTTTTTTTGTCAAAATAAATTAGATAATACTATAAAAATATACATTTTTCAATTTTCTTCACGTGTTGATATCAACAGATGTTGAATATCTGTCGAGTGTGGCCTGGAGTTTATTGAAATATTTTTCATTTCATTTAAAAATGGTGCC
The DNA here is from genome assembly GCA_901482245.1 of Timema douglasi. Taxonomy (NCBI): domain Eukaryota; kingdom Metazoa; phylum Arthropoda; class Insecta; order Phasmatodea; family Timematidae; genus Timema; species Timema douglasi. The sequence continues at coordinate 34,429 of CABEEJ010004008.1, forward strand.
CTCTAATGCTGCCATGTTCATTACAGATAATCAACAACTGTTGATATCACCGTGTGAATAAAATTAAATCATATGTTTATATTGGAGAATTATTTGATTTATACAGCTCAAAAAAGTTTTACTAGAAAGAACAGCAAAAATAACGAGTCTTAAATTAAATTTCCTGCACTCCCAAATTAACATTTTTATTTTTTATTGAGAAATCACTTATTCTAAGAGAGAATAACAAACAGGAGGATAGATAAAATTACATAATTAAGAATTTCATGATTTGTATGCATTCCCAAACATATTAAAGATAATCTAGGCGCGCTGGATGAGGTGGGTGGTCATGTGACGCGTATGGGAAATTACATAAATGTACACAACATTTTAGCTGAGAAACCTGAAGATACAAAACCCCTTGGTAGGTCGATATGTCGATAGGATGATAATGTGAAAATATATTCGAGGGAGGTTGTGAGTAAGGTTAGGGTTGAATTACGAGCTTACATTCTGGTGGCCTTGAACTTTTGAGTTCCTTAAGGCCAGATAATTAGTTTGATATTTGGTAGCCATTTGAACTAACTGTATTAAAACACTTTATGTATAAAATAAAATTTATTGGGAACAGTTACTATTTTTTTAATTGCCATAAGAACAACTTTAAACATCTATTGAGATTTGTTGAGGCTTTGCGAATAGGTTATAAAAACTGCACTAAATATGACATTATTTTATTTATATCAATGAGAATATTAGAGAAAGTTTCTAAGCAATGTTATTTTGGAAAAGTTTGTAAATCAATACCGAGCAAGTTGTCACTCGACAAAAAATAAAATGTTAGAAATAATTCAAGCATCGCTGGCAGACCCTTTAGGGAACCGTCTGGAGTGCTGGGAAGCTGGCAGGATTTAATAAAGCTCGCACTATTCAAGAAGTGGCTTTTCAAAATTGTATGGATGCCAAAATGGAGTTTATAGATATCTACACTTCCATGTTTAATGAAAATATTTTATTATAATTTTAAAAATTGTATGAAAATTTATATTTAGCTCATTTTCAAATAAGTTTAAAAAAAAATCTTACTTATTATGAGAGGTGAAAGTTTAAGTAAATTATAAACAGGGTCATAGCATAAAATTGTATTGAGGATGTTTTGAATCTTTTTTTGGAGATACAGAACATCCATTCTAATAATATATTTATCAGTCTACCTTCAATTAGGTGGTGACTTTAAATAATTCTGGGAAAATATAATTCCTTTAGAAAATCAAATTTCTAAGAAATAAAAGGTTAACTTTAAAAATTCCTATTAATACTATGACAATGTATTCTAAAGTGTGTAGCAATATATATAGTGTTTCAAATAATATCATCGAGTAACAGTGTTGAATTTGATTTAGTTATATCTAATACACGCCTCGGTGGCGTAGTTGGCTAACGCGATAGTCGTGTTAAGCTCGACTGCTGAGGACGGGGAGATCGAGGTTCGAATCTCGGTCGGGTGAACTTGGGGTGGTTTTTCTTAATGGCTTTCCACCCTCCCTCCACGCAAATGCGGGTTCACTTCCTCTAATTCAATCTTCCTAATTCCTAATCCATTAGCGTAATTAGTACTTAAAACGTATAACCCGAACGGTTAGTAAGACTCGATGCTAAATAATAATAATAGTAATAATAATAATAATAGTTATATCTAATATAAAGTTTTGCCAGGAATAGGTTATATTAATATTTAATTTATATAGACTTGTACAAATATGTATTAGGAAAGGGGAAGAATTGAAGTCTAAGAGGAGAATGTATAGGGTAGTAGTTGGTATGAGTGGGTATATTACAAGTGAATGTTGTAATGTCATGAGATGGGGAGTGTCAAACAGTGGGTGGTGGAATTATTTGAGGAGCACATTTACTATAAGAACTGGAGGACAACAGGGATCAGTAGATGTGGAATATAAAACATTTTTGAAGATTGGGGATAAGAGGGGGGAGGAGGAAAGGGAATGTGAGCAAACAGAAAAACTTGTTTGGTAAAATAAATAAAATATTGCATCGGTAGAAAGTTTAGTTTAGTTTTCTTCATTAAAATATCAACAGTTCCTGGATATACGTTGTGAGAATATTGCAATTTATTAAGAGAATTTTTAAAAGATGAGTGGAAAAGGTTCTGTTTTATTTAGCACCCCATCTTACTACCCGTTCAGATTATACATGTATGTACTAATTACGCTAGTGTTTTAGGGATTAGGAAGGTTATATTTATTGGAAGTGTATCTGCATTTGCTTAGAGGAAGAGTGGAAATCCTTTTGGATAAAACCACCCTCAGTACACCCGATGGAGATTCGAAACTCAATCTCTCCGTCATCGGCAGTTTGTGGTTCATTGCGAGAGTAGCACCTCAGACCATGTGATCACCGAAGCGAGTAAAAGGTCCTGTTCACGGTACGCTATGCTCATGACAGATATTCAAGAAGTGTTGAAGTGTAGAAAATTAAAATAAACGTGTCTACTAAAGAAATATTTTGAATATAAAAGTTTTTTTTTTCAATAAAAAATACAAACCCCAGCTCATTTCCTCCCTACCCCTCCCCCTCCACATTTAAAATCTGTGAGGGCCATGTAGACAATATGGACGATGGGCCCGTAAAAAACTGGAACTAAAATAACTATTTGGAATTTCTATAGTGAGTAACAAATGGTTGACATTTAAATGGGAAATAACTTAGGTCCGTTATTTTATCTTTGCTATGTACTACAATAATATTTAGAGACGGATATTTTTAACTCCATTTTGTTTTTAAACCTTAAATTTCTGATCCGATTGATTATATCAGCACACGACTCAAAAAATATCTAAATATTATAACAGACACAATACTAAGTCATTTCATTAATGAAAAAGAGAAAACCGTAAATTGAACCCGGGACTCCTATCTCAGAAGGCAGACACCTTACCAATAGACCTATTGTGCATGCACTAAAGGTATTTTGTCCTCAAATTATTTCCCTCTCTCTCTCTCTCTCCCCACGAATATACAGATGCATTTTCCTTTAATTTTACTTGTGTCATTCCTAGCTCATTAGTATATTTTTTGTTTTAATCCCCGAAACTTACTTCCGGTTCCAGTCATACGCATATATCATAATTATTCTAATGGGGTAGGGATGAGGAAGGAAGCATTTTAGAGGTAATCCACCCTTATTTGCGTGGAAGGAGAGTGGGAAATCATTTAGGGAAAACCACCCTTAGTAGACCCTACCTGGATTCTAACCCCGATCTCCCAGTCATTAGCTGACATGTCTAACATGTGAGTGACGCCTTAGACCATTCAATAATTGAAGCGGATATTGAATTATTGTAATTAAAATGTGTGTAGGCCGGACGGGTAGCAAGACGCGGTATGGAAACAAACCATAAACTAAAGTTAACACGTGTTTGATTTATTTAAAACATAGTTTAAAATGAAACAAGGTGTCACAAAATAAATTAGATTAACTGTAAGCCATCTGCACGCGGAGTTGAATGGCTTCGTTTGTGGTACAGACAAAGCTAGCTGTTACCTTGAATTACTACTACGCGCCGGCCGTGGAGGTGTAGAAAACATTTCCAAGGAAAACATTGATTTTTCCAGTGGTGGCTTTTGGAGTGTTGCTAGGTACGACAAGGCTTGACAAGAGGGAGGGATAGAAATTGTAACACACCCATTCCATTATTGACTTGTTAGTAAGCCACACACGCATTCACTAGTTAGTTACTTTCTAGAGCAGGCCGGATACGACACTCCAAGACACACCTAGACAAATAACTTATATTATTTTTTAATCAGTTTTTGTTAAACACTTATTGCTATCCATTTGAATTGTACGCAAGTGTATTATAATGTGTTATGAATGAGAAAGGTTGAATTTAGAGGAAAGTGCCCACATTCGCGTAGACAGGGAGGGGGAGAAAAATAATTTATGAAATGTCACTCTTAGTACACTCGACATATTAAAATCCCGACCGCCCTATTACCGATGATCCAGCCTATAGCCATAGTAATGTCATAAACCATGTAACCACCAATGTAAGTATTTAGCTTTTTAGAGTCAGAATCTAAGAAACAATCTAGCTGTTAAGTGTAGTAGCCATTAGTAACCATGGTGATAAATGAAATAGCTATTCATAACAATGGTGGTAAACATAACAGTAATTAATAGCAATTATGATAATCGTAATAATTATTAATAACCATAGTGATAGATACAATGACCATTAAAAACAAGGTATTAAACGTAATAGCTATTAACAAAAGTAGTAATAAATGTAATGGCTATTAATAGCCATGGCTATAAACGTAATATTCGCTGATAACCATGGTATTAAACGGAATATCAATTAATAACTTGGTAATAAACGTAATAGCAATTAAAAATTATTATTATAATTGTAATGGTACTTAATAACTATGCTAATAAAGGTGTTGATGAAAATATATTAAAATAATAGTTAATTGTGAGATGCTACACAGCAATTGGTGTTGTCCCCCTGTGAGACTGGGTATTCTTCACGCCTGGTGGGAGTGTGAGGCTAATTGCCTAGCGATACGGTTAAGGGAATCGATACGTATAGGAAGGATCTTCAGTTCCGCTCTGAGAAGTTGACAGCAGATGTCGACACACTAAGCTCAACATATTGCGTCGTGATTTATCGCTTTGTACACGTGTTATTGAGATAATAATTAAATAATTAATGAGTTTATGTTGATATACAAATTATCAGTTTCAAATAATATGGGAAAATATTTTCATTTAAGTAAGCAAATATGTAGGCCACCCTTCATTTACCCTGAAAGGTAACCAACTTACCTTGCTTGGTTCCACTATGGCACAGATTATAAGATTGGGCCATAGTGTAGTAGGTCAATGCAATATAAATACCCTCAAGGGTAAATATATAATGCATTTATTTTTGTGGTATTATTCCTAAGTATTAATTTAATTAATAATCAAATTAAAGAATATGATCAAACTCCCAGTCCAATCGTCCGTTTTAATTATTGTCTTGTTTATTTAAACCGGTTTTGTAATAATGTAAGCTCTGTTTAGTTTTATATTGTTCTTTCTAATTTTTGTAATACAATTTATATACAAAAAAATAAACGGCACTATACCCAATCCTCTATTTCCATACTCCCCTTTTCTTCGATAAGTAGAAGCAATTAATACAAGGGTTGTTTTTAGGCACTGAGAAATGTTGTTTTGTGTGGATTGGACGAAAATCATATTAGATAATCTTGACTGAATGTGACCTAAGACATTATCTATCTCCTTAAATAAATTAATAAAATAAATAAAACTTTATTTTTTATGATAATTTAACCAAAAAATAATAGAAAACTTTATAAATTATTTCATTAGCTATATTAATACATTTTTTACCTTCATGGGATTGCTCATAAATTTCAACTTTGTATTATTTCAAGTCAATTTTTCAATATTACAACTTTATTATATCATTAAAACAATAAATTATTCCACTTTTATTCGTGGTAGTATTTAGCCTAATTCTATCGTTAAATTATTAAAATTATTATATATTGTATTACTATTGTTGTATATATTATATCATTATAATATACGGTACATTTCTTCCCGTTATTTATTAATCTTTGTCAAAAGTTTGTGACAAATTATATAATTGTCCCACTTATCAATTCAAACCTCTCACTCTTAAGAAATTATATGAAAATGGTTTTAAATATTTACGCTCTATTACATGCTCTGTTTTTTAAATTGTTTTACCTAATAATCTACCCCTTGACATCAATTTAAATAAATGTATACATGCATTTTACTTATTCAACTCTAAGCCTTACAGGTTTAAAAAAATAAATTATCTAGTAAAATATCCCATCACATCTCAAATCTTGTAGCTAATTTTATGATCTGGTGCCGAGTGCCAAATATACTCAACAACAAATAAATATTCACTTTATATTATTTATTAGCTAATTAACTGAGTAATATTTTCACTAATCTTTTAATATGTCTTTAAAGAAAATAAAGAACGTTTGAATTAAAAAATAACAGTTTTAGGTGCTCACCCATTGAATGATACGTATAAAAAGGTACAATTTATTTCATAACTAGGATTCAAACTTTTGTTAGTAAAATGTGTTGTATTTGACAAATATATTAGCTGCACATGTTGATAAATTGTTATAAAATATGTAAATAAATAACAAAACCAAACATGACAGATATCCCAACTAATAATGCGGAAATATGTTTAAAAAAAATGATTTCGCATAAGGATATTGATTGAATATTCTGTCGTTCTTTTAAATTTTAATTAAATTTTATCCATGAAACATAGACATTACAATATTTAAAAACAATAATTTTTTAAACATTACGCTATACATAATTTCATATTTTATAGTAATAATTATTTTAAATAAATTATTTCGGATACAAGATCATTTTAATAAAAATGAAAATGTTTACATTAAATAAATTACTTTGCTTGTGTTTTCCTCGTCTTAGTACCCTCTTATGTCTTTATTGTATATTAACACTAATTGGCTTTCTCACTAAATATCGACCAATGTTTTGACCCCTAAAGACTAGACTACTACTTAAACAGTCGGTATCGCATATATACACACTGAGATAAGAGTACCAGGTTATCCTAGCGTGGCCAAAGTATTCATTACTGGTAAAATTTAATCTTCAGCATTTACAGTGATGAATTAACAGCCTGAACGCTGGTTGTTGTGTCTGTTCTAGAATTAAGTTGGTGAGTCATGTGCTGATACGATCAGCCATTTCAGAAAGTACACGTTAGCTTAGCCTAAACCAATTAAATAAATAAATAAATAAGTGATATGTATTTACTGTCTACAATACCAGACGTTAAGCTCGAACAAATAAGATGTACTGCCCTTACTGCACGCTTTTTTTTTAAATTTCAAAATTCCCTCAAAACATCACTGTCAAAAAGATGAAAACTATGGGTGTGGGAAGTCCATTTTTTAAATTCAAAGCAAACATTAATCGAATATAAGAAATATTGTAGAAGCTGAATAGAAGTTAGAATGTTTTCTTTTAGTTGCTTAGGTTGGGATGGGAGGGGTTGCGAGACAAGGCCAATGTTTTTGCAGATTATGGCAACATTTTTTGGGTCAAAATGAATAGAATATTGATATAGTACAAACATATAGTTTAACATTCTTCACATGATGATATCAACAGTTCCTAAATATCTGTAATGAGAATGGCGGCATTATCTAACAAACTTTTTAAATGAAGAGAAAAAGTTGTAATTAAATTCCATCATTTTCTCGAAAGATATTCAAGAAATGTTGATGCCACCATGTGAAGAAAATTAAATTCTTTATTTGTATTGAGCAGTAATTTATTTATTTTGGCCAAAAAAATATTTCGCCATAACAACTGCAAAAACACTGGATTTTCCTCGCTTCCCTTTTTATCCTAACTTATTATATAGTGGGGTTTTGTATATTACTTTATGTTAAATAATGACTTGGAAAATGTTTTATTGCACAATTATAGTTTGTAATACTTCGTTTTAATCTGATAAATAAATTTATTTACACAAAATGCGATTCAATCACATCAGATATTTCCATATGAATATTAATTTGTAAAGCCTATAACAGCTCAGAATGGCAATAGTTGAACATAAATAATTGAGTAATTTTAATGGAAAAGTTTCAAGCCATGAATGTGTTTCAAATCTATATTGAGATTTCGAAGCTTTTCATATCCCTAAATTAAAAAAAAAATCAATAAATTAACAAATACACAAATAAAGCAAACCTTAAAGTATGATCCATTTTATGTAATGATTCCCACACACACTGGTGCATTTTGGGAGCCTCCTACATGGCCCGATACTTCACATACTATCTCTGAAATGATAACGAAACAATTATAGTTTGGAGATTCAATTTGATTCGAATCCTAACTGGGCTTAATTAGGTGACATTCATAAATGGATTTGCACTTTCCTTCCATATATATCCGGAAAAAAATCCTTTAAATACCGCCTTCATCAGTTCTAGCCCGTTAAAATAACTGTTCAAGGGTTTTAGCCTATGCTTTACTTCAAAATAATGATTACAGTTTATTTTTAAATCAAATAAAAAAGATTAAAACACATTCTTGGAGTATCTTGAAAACAATTCCAATTTAATTGCACTTGTACCAATTATACCATTCAGTCTGCCAGATTCATCTTAGAGGGGTTTTTAACCGTTAATGCATGAGTGGACAAAAAGGCTCACCAAAATTAATCCACTTAGCGAGATCTACGTGGGCGAGTTAAACAGAGAATGAAGAACGAAGAACTTAAGGCGCTGGAGTAGTCGAGCAGAAAGAAACTCATAAACGCCAGTGGTGGGTTTATAACGTTCATGAGTAGAGCTGTCTAGCAGTATGAATATGCTACCGAAGAATGTGGGTACATAATAGCACAAGCGAAAAGTGGGTACAAAAGAACGCAGGTACATAAGAGCGTAATTCTTAATTACCGTAAAAAGTCGAGTGATATAGGCCACTGGATTAAACAGCTGTCCAACTTCACCCTTTGAAACCTGATTGGCTTCTAATACAACCAAACATAACTTAGCCAAGAATAACCTTACATAGCATAACCTAACCTAGCCTAACCAAACATAACCTGACATAATCAATCATAACCTAACCTAACCTAGCTTAGCCTAACATAACCCAACATAAGATAACCTAACCTAACATAACATATTCTAACCTACCCTAAAAGCTCAATGCCAGTAACTTGAAAGCCCCGTTAAGGCTGCCATTGCTACCCAGTTAAACACAAGCCCCCTTGTGCTGTTCTGGGTAAGAAATAGGGCACTACAAGGTCACGAAACACTTGCGCTGTTTTTACCTGCTCTATTTTGGGACCACTAGGTTGCGCCGTTATCTACCTGCACTGTTTTTTACCCATGCTCTTCGGAGCCACAGCTGGCAGTAGGAGAACAAACAGGGGAGGAGGAAGACACAAATGACAATAGAATTTGTGTGGTGACCCCCTAATTAATTATATCATACCCATTTTGTTGGCCGCGTGGTCTAATGCGCTACTATCACAGTGGACTAGACTTCCAATAACAAGGATATTGAGGTTCGAATCTTGGTCAGGTGTACTGAGGGTGTTTTTCACAAACTTGTTTTACACTCTCCCACCAGGCAAACAGTGGTACACTTCCTACAAAACAGAACCTTCCTCATCCATAAAACCATTGAAATAATTAATACATAAGCGTACAACCCGAACGGGTGGTAAGACGTGATGCTTAGTAAAAAAAAAAAGCATTTAGCTCTTAATGTGTGTATTTATGGCCTATTAAGAGTGTAAATTTCAACTTTTAGACTGTGTTTATATGTCTATATATGTACAGATTCATAGAAAATAATTCTATGCTCATTTCAATAAACACCCAAACTCATGTACTTATTAAAGATTTTAGCCGTATTTAACCTAAGCGTAACACCTGGTTGTCAATATCTCGTTTTCCTGGATATCCCTTTCAAGCGTTCTCTCTTACTTTGGGATGGTAAACTTGTAAGGTTAACTTAACAATATGATTTTCTTGACAACCCATTTGGTCGTAATACTACGTTATTTTTTCGAAATATACAATAAAAACATCAAATTTAGGTGAATTTAGTATTTTTTGCTGACAAAAGGTGATCATACATCAATCTAATAATGATGACACCAAATGAAAGTATTTTTCTTTTATTCTGTTTAATTTATGATTTGACATACAATTAAACATTTTAAGTTTACTTATCCACTGTAAACTAATAAGAAAAAAGTTACAGTTTTGAGCTAACTACCTAGTTCCGTCATAAAGTCTGCGAATGATACCGGTTGTATACTATTGTATTAATCGCCCCGCATTGGCCGTCGATTGAAACACTGCGGATTAATTCCCTGATATAATAATGTTGTGTTAGGTTGTCTATAGCTCTTTGGTAGAGCGCCTATCATCACTGTACGGAAAAGATACCGTTTAACCAGCTGTCTATAGCTCCGTGGTCGAGCACTAAATAAATCGGTATATTTAATTGAATTAAAGATAAAGAGCTGTTGATGGCTGTTTATTCACACACGGTTTATTTAAATGACACATGTTAATTACTTATACATATTCCAATTAAATGTTTTATATCAATGGACACCTGTAATAATACGTAAATTATTGTATTCTGTGTTAGTCCCTGACTGCGTTGCTTGTGTGTGTGGGGGGGTGTTATAGCGACTTGTGTGTGTGTGTGTGGCTTGTTCGTGGGTGGATGCCTTAAACATACGCACAATGGATTATATATGACATACCCCTTGCCTTTTGCTCCCCTCATCAACAGTGTAAAAATTTACTAATAAAAAGAGTCCTGGCGACAGGTGTTGTGAAGGCTAGCTTCTTATTGGTATAGGGAATTGGCGTCTTTTGTCAAATACTGCGGAGTTGTTCCTTTTAACAGGAAATAGCGGAGATGTTCTTTTAACAGGAAATATTGTATAAAAAATATATTTTAGTAGTGTAATCCTTTTCCTATTATTTCTGAAATGCACGTGTTTCTTCATGGATGAATCATAAAAGGATACTCTACATATACTGTATTATATAAAGAAAAATTACCTTCATCCATGACTTTTTTACAAAATTTAGAGTAATCCAAACAAATATCATCACACGGTAGTAAAAATGTTTTTAATAAGAATCATAATTAAATATTTAAACATGTATAATCGCAATAGTATCATATCATGGTTCACCTAAAAAGTAAAATTTTGACCCAATTCATTTTTAAAAATTAAAAATAAAATTGCATGAAAGCTCTGCTAGAGAATTTCATATACATGCCACTGCTCACAATGGCCTTGAAATGTATGATTGGTGAAATCAGAGCATTGACAGCCAAAGTACGTGGTTTGAAGCATAATCTCTCGATGAACATGAATTATTAAATCTATAGATCGTTTCAGCTGATAGACAAACAGACAGAAAGATAGAGAGAATTTTAAATTCTACCTTTTGGATATCGGGGGCCAATAAAAAGTCAATATCCCATATAAATAGGGTAGGAATAAAAAATAGGTAGAATTTAAATGACGTGCATGTGGGTTTGCGTGGATGGAGAGTGTGAAACCGTTTAGAAAAACTGTTCCCTTAGTACATCCTACCGAGATTGAAACCCTGGCCTCCACGTAACCGGAAATCCCACCTAGATGAGCTTGACATTTAGTACGTGTGCTCGCCGGGGAGGGATCATTAAATATTGAAGTATGCAACATCTTATAATGTTTATCAAAATGTTTAACATCCATACGCTTCATGAAAGTGTCCCTTCATAAAACTCCAACACAACCTCAACTTCCTGTTGTTGACTTACACGTAGGACGTGTTTTAACACACATTGTTTACTCTGATGGTGCACGTCATCTGCAGAATATGTCTGTAGGGTCAAAGGAAGTTAAGTGCGAACTTTACGGCGAGGTAAAAAAAACACTTGACGCTCTGCTCACTTGGACGTTGTAAATAGCTCAGAAACACTCTTCTTGCCCCCTTCCCCTGTTCCTGCAGGAAGCGTCTGATAAATTACATGTTCATGACACATTTCTCAAGCAACATTATCGTAAAGTTTATAAACTTTGACGACATCGATCAACAACAGAAGAGATTGCTTTTGTGGAGCTGCTTATAACTATGCACTTTATGCACTTAATGGTCATTAAGATTTGTGTGACGTTGAACTACTTATTGACCCCTGTAACGGTGGCTGCGTAGCTTAAGTGTCGAGCTCAATTAGTATGGTTTGCCGGTTACCAGGGGATCGAGCCTAGCTGGGTGCATTTAAGGTAGTTTCTCCTAAATGATATACCAATCTCCCTCCACGCAAATTCACGTACATTTCCTCTACATTATACCTTCATCATACTTATCCTACTAGTGTAACTAAGCAGATGGGTAGTAAGTAATACTATGATTACAAACACAACATTATTATTTTTATTGTTTAGTGTAAATACCATTTTTGAATATCTCATATAGAGGAAAAAATGTGATGATACCTGAATATTCCTCAAATAATTAAGAGCTAGATATTTATAATACAATTTAATTTGTAATCATTATATATTATATTTACTTAATTTTATTACTTTTGCTAATTTTTAATTGCCTTGGTCGACAATAGATATGATTCGGTCCTAAAACAATTAAAAATATATAAATCTATCTCATAGAATTATATTATTTTCATTTATATGGATGTTAATAAATACTGGAATTGTAAAACCTAAGCACATGGTATCATTCATTAACTTACTTACTATATGGCATTAGGAACTCAAAAGTTCATTACCGCACTCACAAAAGTATGCCACCTATCCCTAATCTGAGCCAGTTCTATCCAGTCTACCTCACTACACCCTATCTATCTCAGGTCCATCCAAATGTTATCCTCCCATCTCCGTCTAGGTCTTCACAGTGGTCTCTTCCTATTGGGTTTTCCATTCAATACCTTGAACGCGGTTCTATATTCTCCCATTCACGCTGCATGTCCTACCCACCATAACCTGCGAGATTTTACTACCCTAATTATTATTATTAATATTAGCAACACGTCTTACTACCCGTTCGGGTTATACGCACTTATACTAATGTGTAATGATAGGGTGATTGTGAGATGAAATGAAGGACCTACAGTTTAACATGGGATCCAAACCACGGTGGAGGCCTGGCATTCCCCACATTCACAAGATGTTACTACCCTAACAATGTCTGGTAAGGAGAATTGGGTATGCAGCTCATCATTACATAATTAATTGATATATAGTATATTATTGTTCATATTATTTTGAATATAATATGATAATAAACATTGTAATAGTTATTCAATACAATTTTTGAGAGGGACGAGAAATAACTTTGTTACTGTAAAAAAAAATATATATATTTTTATTTGTTTGAATCTAAATAAAATGGATTTTAAAAGTGTTAACGCCAACATTTTTTAATGGATGTGATGCATTGGTTTGTCAGAAGAAACACAAGAGCAAGGTGAATGCGGTTGTAATGAGATCTCTAAGAAATGTTCGTGGAAATACTCGTATGAACAGAGTCAGTGATGAATGGACGCTGAAGGGAATCCAATAGGTCTATGTGAATAAGGCATATTATATTGGTTTGGGCATGTTGAAAGGATCAGTGTAGATCGAGTGACAACGCAAATATATGAAGGTAGAGTGTGTGGATCAAAAGGAAGTGGTAAGCTATGTATTACGTGGCTAAATGTTGTAGACTAATGTGTGAAAAAGAGAAACATTAATAGTTTTAATAATAAAAGAGCATGTATGACTCCGTGTGTGGATGTTGTTGAAGAGAAGGGAGTATGCAATGATAGGGAAGTGTGGAGAGAGTTAGTGAGGATGGATCAAGAACGGAGTTGTGGTTTTTGAGCTATATGTACAGTTTATTGCCTACCCCGTAAGGGAATGGCGTTATTAGAAATGTGTGTGTGTACTAAGCACATAATATTAATTTTCTAATATATTTACATTAGTACCTTTCAGCCAATGTTTGCATTAAGTGACCTTCATCTATCTGTCAGTTAGCCACACTCCTACTGTAGAGGGGGTATTGTATAAATACAACTCAGCTAACGCCCATTTTAAAATACATTACAGCCTCTAATTAAACAGAAAGTGCTAAGTGTAACACGTTTTAACGGAGATGATATGGGAGTGCATGACATTTCTGGAAATTAAACATGGCAGCTACATATAAGCTGAAAAGATAAACGATATCGTTTCGTGTTGAGCTAGACTGACGAGGATAAGGGAGATCGAGGTTCAAATCTCGCTCAGATGAACTGGGGGTGGTTTTTCCTAAATGTTTTTCCACTCTCCCTCCACGAAAATGATGTTTCACTTCCTCTATATTGAATCTTTTCCATTCCTAACCCATTATAGTAATTAGTATTTAAGCGTATAATCCGAACGGGTAGTAAGACTTGCTGCTGAGTTACTTATCATTATTATTATTATTATTATTAAACGATATCCATATGAATATGTCTTTATTTACGGTAGTAAGCTATTTTATATTGAGAATGCATTTATATGGAAAAGTTCCTTAAACTATTTGAAGCTATTTTTACTTTCTCACGATCCCTTGGAGAGATAATTATTGTGATCGTTAAAAAAAAGAAATCAAGATTTTAATAAATGTCGACGTTTCATGGTTTCCTGAAATAGAAACAGTTATTATTATTATTAGCAGCACCGTGTCTTACTACCCGTTCGGGTTATACGCACTTACGCTAATGTGTAATGGTAGGGTGATTGTATTCACAAGATGTCTTGTCAGAGGTGAAGGAAGGGTTTGGCAATCAGATAAATCTGTGCCGGGACCGAGGATTGAACCCCGGATCCCAGCACAAAAGTCTGACACCTTACCCCTAGACTACCTGGTCACCAATAGAAACAGTTGTTTTCACGATGTAATCTGTCTGTTTGTTTGTGTGTCTGTCTGTGTGTTTATATCTTGGCCCAGAGCTGAAAACATTTTACCTATTGGGCTTAAACTTAGTATCTTAGTTTTCCTTAAGGCCCTCCCAAGAGGTTTTTTGGAATTAGATAGCTAGCCCTGAAATTAAACTGACGGGGAAAAAAAGATAAAATTTGTTTTTCTTAAAATTGCTTTAACGATGTTGATTAAATTTTGTACCTAGGCATTGTTTAACATTACAAACAAAATGGAAACCTTTATTTTCCCATGGAAATTACTTTAAGTTCACTTTACAAAACAGTAAATTTACAATTTTGCTATATCTTCACAATTATTTCAGATACGAAATAACACATCATTATAAAGTTTTAGTACTAATAAAAATAAAGAGTTTTAATTGAAATATATTTTTGTAAACTCAATTGTTTATAAGTTTTAAGCAATCAGACATATTTTTAAAGGGTTACTTTGAAATTGATTTTTATGCTCTTTGGTGGACAGAGATATTCCTCTTTTCTCAATGAAGTTGTAATAGCTTATATTATTTCATTTATGCTCTTTGGTGGACAGAGATATTCCTATTTTCTCAATGAAGTTGTAACAGCTTATATTATTTCTTTTATACTCTTTGGTGGAGTATTTCTGCCACAATGTATATTATTTCGTTTCACAAATCCTACGAATCTTTATTACATTTTTCTATTGTAAGATAAAAGAGAGAAAACGTTTGCGGTACACAATACCATTTTATATTATTACAATTTCCACTTGCGCCACGTCTTTCTCCTCCCTCTCCCCCCCCTCCCTTATACTCCGCTCGCCATCCTCCCCCAATTCCCTGCGCCCGGGAGATTCGCATATTTACACCAATAGAAAAGGGAGATAAGTAGGGTAGAACTTATAGGGAATTTACCAGAATTTATATCGGGGGATGAGACGGTAACATTTAGGTAAGCGGACAATTTGTACGTGAAAAAAACAAACAGTTACATATATATTTTCTGAAACTACCTTCCTTTGTATTCTGGATGACTTAAGGTCGGATATTTGTTTTTATTTATAAGACCACGGTATTTCGCAAATCATGGCGTGCTATGCAAAGATAAGTCAACAAAATGGCGGACAGTTTTATCTGTCTGGTATTTTAGTCATGATGCGGTGGCCAAGCGGCGTTGAAACCACTGGTTACGGTATTCGTTGGCGATGTGCATGCAAGGCCTGTGAGCACAGCAACTGAGTACTTGGATAAAGAGTATTAGGAATAAACACTTCCTGTCTTTACTGTCCATTTGGTTTATCACCGTGTCTAACTACCTGTTCAGGTTGTACACATGTAAAATAATTAATCTAAAAAGGTATAAATGAGGAAGGAAGCAATTTAGAGGTGATATACCTGTATTTGCATGGAAGGAGAGTGGGAAACCATTTAGGAAAAACCATCCTCGGTAAAACCGACCGGGATTCAAGCCCCGACATTCTTATCATTAGCAGACATCTATGATAGGAGAGTGAAGCCTTAGACCATTCAGCCACTGAACCTGATTTTATTGTAAACATTGGATGGAAGGTGTAAACTCTAAATCCATTGTTTGCAAACATTGCGCTCTTGTGTCTGAAATTTTTTTAAAGTGTTTTAAGAAACATTTTGCAAACAGTTTGAAAAAAATCCGTGTTTAGTTTGCGTTTCTCACAGAGAAGACAATGTTTCTTGCTATCCATTTTAAATGTGTTACCAGACACATTGTTTGCGTGTTTGCCAACATTGTCGACCAAAAAACAACGTGGGTCAAGTCACTAACCTGGGACCAATCATTTGTAAAAGAACTTCAAAATGTGTAGGATACGTGCGAGTGAAGTTCCTCAAACCACCGCCTTCTTGGAGCATTCCTTCTGTTAGGAGCTTGTTCGCATAGTTTAACATGGGATTGAAGGGGATGCGAGAAAAGGCAAGGGTTTTTTTCAGTTTTTATGGCAAAACATTTGTTTTTGGCCAAAATAAATAGAAATATACCTCTAGTATAAACATGAGAGTTTAATTTTCTTCGCATGTTGATTTTAACAATTGTTGAATATCTCTCATGAACATGGCGTGATTATATAACAAACTTTTGAAAGGAAGATAGAAAGTTTTCATTAAATTTTAGAACATCCTTTACAGATATTCAAGAAATTTTTATGTCACCATGGGAAAAAAATTAAATTATATGTTTTTACTGGAGCAATATGTTACATATTTTGGCCAAAAAATCTTTTTCAACAAGAACACCTGCTTTTCTTTGTGTCCCCTTCCATCTCGCCTAAACTTTTAAAAGCTCTGTACGGATCCACTAGAGTTTTTTCTTCTCTGTCTTCTAGAACAGTCCATTACGATTAAGTATAAAGCACAAGCCATAGCAGCAGCATCCTTGGCGGACATCTAGTACTCAACTCAGCTCTGGACAGGAAACAATGTTTGTTTAGATGTTGGAAAACTCTTTCCCTGTGTTTGTGAAAAACAGTAAACATTTCGGAAACATCGAGAAACAATGTTTCAAAGTGCTTACAAGGCTTAAGACGTCTCTCTCGCAATACATTGGACTGCCTATAACTGAGAAGTCAAGATTTGAATCCCTGTAGGTGTACTGAGGGTAGTTTTCCATAAATGGTTTTCCATTCTCCCTCCATGAAAATGCAGGTATATGTCCTTTAAATATAGTCTTCCTCATCCCCACACACCATTAGTGTAAATATATCTTCCTAATACACATAGACCTAGTAGTCTCATTTAGTTAAGTTTAGAGGAGGAAGGTAGGATTTAGATTTACTGTACAAGCATTTTTGTGGAGGGATATCATGAAACCATAAAGGATAAATCAACCTTAGAGAGCACATCTGAGAATCGAACCTTGACCTTCTCATCACCGGCAACCCAGACTAAATGAACCTA
Source organism: Timema douglasi (assembly GCA_901482245.1). Lineage (NCBI taxonomy): Eukaryota > Metazoa > Arthropoda > Insecta > Phasmatodea > Timematidae > Timema > Timema douglasi. Next base: position 51,887 of record CABEEJ010004008.1, read on the forward strand.
GCTCCTTAGCCCATGCAGCCACCGGCGCGTCCAAATATTAATTCATAGGTTCGCCAAAATTAGAGCAGGATCTGCTCGAGTATCACGGAAATTTAAACGATAGTTGGCACGTATTTTTACCCATAATGCTTTGCGACACAAACTAAAACCAGCTGATTACGTTATAATAGATAAACATAATGATTCTCATCTCAGTGGATGTTTTATAAATATTGCGTTGTGTAGTGAAATAAAATCACACACGCTTCTAATTTAACAAGCTATTTTAAATTATTTTACAACAGTCGATGCTGCTGTCTTCTTGTATCTCGTTTTATAGGGTCATGCGTACTGATTGGGCTGGTAGATTTGAGGTATGCGCACTGATTGAGTCGGTCGGCTTGGACGCATGTGCACTGATTGACTGTGGATTCACACGCTCGCCTAAAAATTAGCGCATAACAGAATCGTGGTCACGTGACGCGCTCTGAGTCAATCACAAGATTTCAACCTGATTGGCGCGAGCTGTTCTGCTGAAGTTCAACTATTCTCTACTTTGTCCGCTCTGCTTAAGATGTTAGGAACAGAAGAACCAATCAAATCTCAGGATCAACCATATCAACTCAGCGCGCATGAGCATTTGACAACGCATGCGCTGTAGAGCTAGAAGCGAGCAGACAGCTTCGTTGGCCGTTGTCAGGAAATTTGAAATAACCTGTTAATGTAAAGTTTGTATCGATGTATTGGATTGTGTCCCGACACAGCGTTATAATTTGTAAACATACATCGGGAGAATGATTTAGAATATATGCTTATCTACTAAAAAATAATATATGTTGATAATCAACTGTTTTAAAGGGTTGCAATGCATCATGAGTCAACATAAAGCGTGTGAATTACTGCGCATATTCTGGTTTCTATTTTTCGGCGAGCGTGTGGATCAAGCTTTAGTCGGTAGGTTTAGACGCATGCGCACTTGTTAAGTTGTTTGGTTTATGTGTATGAGCAATTAATGTGTTATTTGTTCAATGCGCCTACAGACTGATTGAATCAGTTGGTTGTGAAAATTCACTATGTTTCCCAAGCAGATGTCGCACGGTAAAAGGAAAGATAAAGGTATTTCAAGCCGTGCTGAACATACAACGCAGATAAGTCTGAGATATAGTGATTGGCTTAGATCTCGTCACGTGATTCCGTTTATGCTCCGCCCTTGTAAGTCTTGGACGTTTCATCCCAAAGTAGAAACTATATTGACGAAACGTACAATTTGGCGATTCTTTTTCTCACGGTTCCAAGCCCCCTACACTGACGGCTGGAAGAGCGAGGTTAGTTGGGGCATTCCATCATTTTATCTTGGAATATTCGAAAGGGAAATGAGGGAGGGGGTGAGAGAGGTAGGGGGGACAGGAACAAGTCCCCCCTCGCCGCGACTACACACGCTAACCTTTCATTGGAAGGACAGGAGGGGGGCCAGGAGGGAGTTATGCAACCAGCAGCTATAACAATATCAGCAGTTGGTTGGATTGAGAACAAAGGTGAGGGGAGAGAGTAAAGGATTGATTTTTAAAATAGGTATGTCCGATTGCCGGTGAGTCCGACAGTTACAAATGAGCACGCTAAAACAGGAATGAATTATACATACGTTTGCTTGAAGAGACCACTTCTGTCAATTTAGTATTTTATTTAACATTAATTATTCCAATGCGGTAGGGAGGAGAAAGGTATAAATAAAAGGGAATGTACCCGTATTTGTGTGGAAGGATAAGAGGAAATAATTTGGGATAAAAAAACACTCAGTACATTTGACCGGGATTGGAACCCCAATCTTCCCGTCATCGGAAATCCAATCTAACAAGAAAGTGAAGCCTTATACCAACTTTTTCAACTGGTGTGCCAAGAAGGGTCAGCAGGGGTTCAGTGAATGGTCAGCAGGTGTGCAGTGAAGGGTCAGCAGGTGTGTGGTGAAGGGGAGTCAGGTGTGCAATGAATGGTCAGAAGGTGTTTCACGAAGGGTCAGCTGATGTTAAGTTAAGGGTCCGCAGGTGTGCAGTGAAGTCAGCAGGTGTGAAATGAAGGGTCAGCAGGTGTGCAATGAATGGTCAGAAGCTGTTTCGCGCAGGGTCAGCTGATCTGAAGTGAAGGGTCAGCAGGTGTAAAGTGTAGGGTCAGCAGGTGTTCCGCGTTAGTTTGGGCGGAGTTTGAAAATAAGCGAGAAAAACAAGAATAAAAATAAATATTTTTAAATTTTTGACCATTATTTTTATAAATAACAAATTTATAGGAATTCTAGCTATATTTCATCTAATTTATTTGAGGTAGTTAACGTGTACTTTCTAAACCAACTAATTATATCAGCACACGACTTATAAACTAACTTAAATCTAGAACAGACACAACAACCAGCCCCCATGTCGTTAACTCAGTAAATTGACACGCTACCGATTTAGCTAATAAGGTGTCAAACAATTCCAATTACTGAAATTTTAAACATAATTCTAATTATCATTAATTTAGTGATAAAATCACTGCTATACTGGTTTGTATTGAGTTATTTTTACCCCCGCGTCTAACTACCCGTTCGGTTTATAAGCTTAAATACTAATTACGTTAATGGATTAGGAATTGGGAAGGTTAAATTTAGAGAAGGTAAACCCGCATTTTCGTGGAGGTATAGTGCAAAACCATTTAGGATAAAACACCCCAGTTCACCTGACCGAGATTCGAACCTCAATCTCCCCGGCCTCAGCAGTCTAGCTCAACACAGTAATAGCGCGTTAGCTAACTACGCCACCGAGGCAGGTCTTCTCTTTACTAAAGAGCATGACAATCAATTTCACATTTTAAAATACCTAAATTTAAAGTATATATATATATTTGCTTATAGCTAAAAAATAAACTATTGATTTTATAAAAAATTATTTTAAATAAAATATTTTAATGTTTAAAAGTACCACTTTAGAATGATAAGCGACTTCGTAATCTCAAATTTTCACGGAGATATGATACAAATTAGAAATTTTTGCCTTTGTTTAACACTGCCCGGATAGCAAATTAAATTAAATTCTTTGAGGGGGATTTTGAGAAAATCGATATTTTTTTTCTATTTTTTGTTTTTCAGTCCTTAGTTTTAGGTTAAGAGATCTAATTCCAAAAGTCTCCAGGAGGAACCTTGTAGAATCCTTAGATACAAAGTTTTTGCTAGATTGGTAAAATGGTTTAGGCTCTAGATTCTAGACAGTCGGTATCACGAAAATATTATTTTCATTTTCAGAGGGTCATGAAACACCGACATTAATTGTCAAAATTTCGCGTTAATTTTTTATTTATTTTTTACGAACAGAATAATTCTCTCCGAAGGAATGATATATTAAAGGTAGTGTAAATATTATCCAGTACTAATGAACCGTTGTCTAGGGGACGTACTGATGTACTAATAGTACATCCTTTCCGTGGAGGCTCTTTCCATGTCCTGATGAGATGAGATGAGGGTGATAGTGAGTATGAGGGTGTAGAACCAGTGGAAACACTTAAACCTAACTTAAACCTAACTAACCAAACCTGGATGACCATTAGAATAATTCTCCTTAAGAGATAAATACCCAAGGTATCAGCCGGGAATTGAACCCGGGACGCCTAAGCTCGTAGCCAGGTGTATTGACCACTACACCACGGGGCCGGTTATCTTAAAGGTATGTACAGTATAGTACTGTAAAGTACAGCACAGTACAGTACATGTTGATGGTTTTTGCCTGATTTTTGGGCAACTGAAACACGTCTCAGCTTTCCAGTAGTTGGACCCCTTTTGACAATAGCGAAAACTTTGAAGACTTATCCCTTGAGGGATGTTATATATGCCAAAAAACAAACATTTCACATTAAAACTGTGTTCGCAGCCGAATGAACATGGGCCAAACGCCGGATTTCTGAATTTAACGGTTGGATGCTCTCACAATTAGGTTACCGTGTTCTAGTCACTGTAAGTGGGTGAATGGGTAAAACATGAGAGTGCAAATACGGACTTCCGGTGAGGGAGCTCCTGTCCGAATAGTAATAGGACCAATCAAAGCCTGGACACAGCTGTGTCGGGAAATGATTGACAGAGCTTTGGCATAATATAATATGTGGGCCTATCCTTCATTTACCTTTGGGGGCAGAAATATTACCTTCCATCATTCCACTATGGTGTAGCTTACAAGACAGGGCCATAGTATAATCAGTCAAGGTAAGACTGCTACCTAGCTTGGTTTCACTTTGGTGTAGCTTACAAGACAGGGCCATAGTATAATCAGTCAAGGTAAGACTGCTATCTTGCTTGGTTTCACTATGGTGTAGCTTACAAGACAGGGCCATAGTATAATCAGTCAAGGTAAGACTGCTACCATGCTTGGTTTCACTATGGTGTAGCTTACAAGACAGGGCCATAGTATAATCAGTCAAGGTAAGACTGCAACCTTGCTTGGTTTCACTTTGGTGTAGCTTACAAGACAGGGACATAGTATAATCAGTCAAGGTAAGACTGCTACCATGCTTGGTTTCACTATGGTGTAGCTTACAAGACAGGACCATAGTATAATCAGTCAAGGTAAGACTGCTACCTTTCAGGGTATACTGATGGTCACTCTAAGATCTCTGGGGAGAGCCAGTGAAAGTAATTGCCATTTAAATGGTAATGGTACACATTACATCTACATTCCGTTCCGGTCTTAAATTGTAGCACAGGTCTTTTGAGGCGTGCACAGTCCAGATTTTATAAGATTGAGACAGAGTGACAATTTGTTGATAAGAATATGATCAAGATATAAAGTGTGTATAACTTTATGGTTACACATTATTATTATACCTATAGATCTTTAGACCATCTAGGAATATAGCTCTGACCCTCAGCTCAGTAGACAGACAGGCTTCCAACTCAGTTAAAGTTGCTAGGTTTATTAAAAATAAAATAAATCTTGTATTTGAAATATATTTTTATAAAAACTATAGTTTCTGATCTGTAAGCAAATATACTTAAAAGGAGGTATGAGAAATGGGGAGTGGATTTTTATTATCTTTGTTTCCTTTCTTTTCTCAATGTTCATGTAGCTATGTATATTATTTCATTAATGCTCTTTGGTAGAATGTGGTTTTATATTTTACAATTTTTTTTTGCAACAATGTATATTATTTCGTTTCAAACATCATACGAGTTTTAAGTAAATTCCCTAATGTGTAGGTGCAACGTACAATTATTTTTAATGTGGCCCTCTGAGTATTTTTTATGTCCAATGTGGCCCTTATGATCATACGAGTTTGACGTGCCTGTTCAAGATGGTCTATAGTTCCGAGGTCAGTGTCTGCCAGACCATCTTCTGGTTGGGATGATGGCTACTATCCATTCCAGCAGTGTCTCTGTATGTACTCAGAAACTCTAGTCCTGTATCTCAATCCTCCTTCCTCCTCCTGACTTGTAATTTAACTGTCAGGAGGAGTCCTACGTGACGCAGCGATGCAGCTGTTGGTTTCTATTAGTGGTCCGTCGGGAGTTGGTCTTCTGACAGTGGGAAAAGTAACCTCTACCTTCTTAGCTCTTGGCGATGTACCTTACTTAGCTCTGCCCGGTGGATTAAAAGCAAGGACAGGACAATTAATTTGGGGTTAGACATGGATGACTTGATGGAGGACCGTGGATGAAGACAAAAAGTCGTTGGACAGACCCAAAAGTGTGGAAGATAATAGACTTTAATTGCTAAGTTTTGTTGCGGCTCTTTTCTCCACACCCTGGCGCAGCCAAGGGGGAGGGGGATGTTTCAGGGTTGAATCCCTCTACCCCTCCCCAGACCTCACTACCCACCCTCTCTGTCTCGTCCCTAAAGCTGTTGAGACCATAACTGAGGAGCTCTACAATGAAGACAGACTTGATGGGCTTCATGTACAGTACATACATCCAGAGGTGTCAGAGGATAGAGAGAGCTCTCAATGAACTTTATATGAAATTAACATAAGACTAACGTGAACTAGTTCAAAAGTGATTTTATGAGTTAAGAACTAGTGAAAGTTGCTTATTAGGATTTTCAAATTTTAGTTCTTAAAATAATTTTATAAATCAATTTCCAAAATACAATTTATTGAAACTTGCATGTTTGTATATTATAGCAGTATGCATGAATAAAAATGTGTTCATTAAAACCCAATAGTTGTATTAGTTACACAATTATGACCATTTTTATAAATTTTAAATTATTTTGGATATGAGTGTATTTCTTTTCATGCATTTGCATTTTGCAGTACTTAAATTTTCCCGTGGGAAGAACCAATGGACCCCGCTTAGTTGGTCAGTGAAACTAGCCCTCCCCCCCCGCCCCCCTCCCCACAAACGAATCCTGGCTGTGCCAGTGTCTCCACATACATAGTTAAAGTGATTTCCATTACATTACGTTACAATACTTTCTCAATAGGAGGATGTGAAAGAACTTGACACTCTGGTCGATGGAGAGGTTAGGTAGGGTGAAGGTGGCATTCAAGCGAGAAGAAGGAATGAGTATCGCGTGCAGAGTTTCGCTCAACAAACAACTTGTTATTACCCATGATGGCTTGCGGGGTGTTTCGCGTGTTGTAATAGGAGGCAGCACTTACTGTAAAGAAGAGGATCATTACCAGCAAACAATGATAGTTTCAAGAGTACTTGCGTGCCAAAAGGCGATAGCCATAGACGTGATGATTATTAGTGTTTGGGAACAGATTTCAATACTACACATGTGTATGGTGAAACATTTAATTTCATTTTATTAAAAACCGTCCCCGTGGTGTACTGGTCAGTGCACCTGGTTATGAGTTTAGGAGTCCCGTGTTAGATTCCAAACTGGTAACATAGGTAGTTTGCCTGAAAGGAGAATTAATGGTTTGGTTAATTAGGCTTGTGTTAGGTTTTAGAGCTCCCACTGGTTCCACACTCTCATACTCACTATCACCCTCATACTCACTATCACCCTCATACTCACTATCACCCTCATACTCACTATCACCCTCATACTCACTATCAACCTCATACTCACTATCACCATCACCTCATCTCATCGGGACATGGAAAGAGCCTCCACAGAAAGGATGTACTATTAGTACATTAGTACGTCTCCTGGACAGCGGTACATTAGTACTGGATAATATTTCTACTACTGGGCTACGAGGGATGTAACCCAGACACAACATAGTATTATTATTTCTTTAAAAAAAAGTTAAAGTGTGCCTTTTCGAATAAAACCCTTAGAGCGATTTTCTGAAAATTCCTAATTTTAAAAGAGTAGAATCCTTAATTTATATCTAGAACTAAAATAGCAATATTTTTTGAGTAATTTAAACTAAATATGTCTAACCGTTCTGGCTGCGGCACAAGGTGCTTAGAGCTATTACCAAGAAAACCCTTAGCCATTTTCTAAGAATATATATTTTTCTACCACTTGATACTATACATTTTGGTTATTAATCTTATTATAATTATTAGTATTATCATTATTATGTGTTCTGTCTTACGACAGGTCCGTTCCTTTTGTCAGTGAACTTGGACCGCCAATGCACCCTGTCCTCTGACTCCTCCTTCAGATCCCAGAATTTTCATCTTTCCGTCAATTCCTCCACTATTGGACTCCCGCTTAATCCTAAGCTCCTCTTTCCCTCAACCTCTCCTTCTGTGACGGTATGCAAAATACAGTTCCTCCTAAGGATGTGTCCAATCCCGTTTTCTTTGCTCCGAATAATCAAATCCTAAATGGATCTCTTCTCGCACACTCTTCTTAGAACTTATACGAGTACATATAATAAATGAATAAGATTAAATGTATCCACATTTGATTGGAGGGATATTTAAAAACCATAATATTAGGAAAAAACCCTTTATTTAAACAGGCCGGGATTTGAACCTTAATCTCCCGTATATAAACTTAACTTAGACTAGGTTTACGTTTGGTTTACGTGACCATCAATGAGGGGAAAAAACTTAATTAGAAATAAAATTCGGTAAATTATTTATACATATCTCGTAGTTTTCTTTAGCGTCAAATACCAAAATGTATTTTTTTTATCTTTTGTTTTATATTTCATTTAATAAATATTTAAAAAAATATTTGTATGGAGTAATTTAATATCTTTGTAATGCTAATAATAGATTCATACCACGTAAGTCCATTAAATGAACCTGAATCAGAAAAATGAGGGTATAACAAACTGTAAAGTAATTATGAACCAGCCAAAGAAGGTGTTAGTTCAGCAAACAAAAGCAACAATCAATCAATTTGACACATGCTCTTTGAAACCACCAAGGAATGTGCCTCAGCAACACCACTGAACACTAAACTTATATACGTGTTGATTCATATTCATTAGCATACATATTGATGGGGTAATGGGAAGCTAGTGAACTTGGTTGAAGAGTGTACTAAGGGTTGATTTCAATGGCTGGATGATGGCTGTGTTACTTGATCAAGATCATCTCTAGCTAATCATTTATTTTAACACCACGTTTTACCTCTTGTTCAGTGTATACGCATGCGTACTAATTACGATAATGAGTTAGGGATGAAGAATGTTGAATACAGAGAAAGTGTGCCCACATTTGCGTGGAGGAAGTTAGGTAGAACATTTTGAAAAACAACCCTTGGTGTACCCGAATGGGATTCTAACCACCATCTCATCATCCTCAGTAGTCCAGTATATTGCGAGATTGACGCCTTAGACCCTTCAACCACGGATGCTATACATGTCTACCCAATCAAGTCGCTCCTTTACGGGGTAGTCAAGAAACTGTGCTCATACCTTCAAAATCAACTACTACATACTCAATCCATCCTCACTAACTTTCTCCGCACTTCCCTTCCTCGCAAACTCCTTTCTCTTCAATCCATCCTCACTAGCTTTCTCCACACCTCCCTATCCTCGCATACTTTCTTCTCTTCAATCCATCACCACTAACTTTCTCCACACCTCCCTATCCTCGCATACTTTCTTCTCTTCAATCCATCCCCACTAACATTCTCCAAACCTCCCTATCCTTGCATACTCCCTTTGCTTCAACAACAACATATAGATGCATAATATATGCTCATTTTATAAAACTTCAGCAGATAGTAGAATCATTCTAACAAATAGCAGATACAAACAGATTTCTGAAACCGTCAAGCCATGGATATATCTGACTTGTTTTGCACTTAATGTGTGATAGATCTATTGGTTATGGTGTACTGGTTTCCAGGGCAGGCCGACTAATCTATATAGATCTTACACATTTTTTGTTAATGTTTTTCAAATATCTAATTACCATTAACGATTATATTTTTATTTTACCTGAAATACTATAATATAACTTTAGGAACCAAAGTGTAAAGGAATATGACATACCTGATATATCCAGAATTTAATCATGCTCAAAAAATATTTTTAAAATTCATTTTCAACCTTTCCATTATGCATGTGTGTGTGTGTGTGTATATATATATATATATATATATATATATTATTACACTAAGGATCTATGGGTGATAAAGGTAGAATTAGGAGAAAATCTACCCATATTTGCGTGGGCAAGAGTGAGGAATCAGTTCACGGGGAGAAAAAACATAAATAAACCTACCCGGGATTCGAGCCTTGAGCTCCTGTCACTGGACATGCAGCGCAAATGGGAGAATCTAGAACCACGTTCAAGGTACTGACTGGCAAACCCAATGAAAAGAGATCATTGGGCTGACCTAGACGCAGATGGGAGGATAACATTAGAATGGACCTGAAAGAGATGGGGTGTAATGAGATGGACTGGATAGAACTAGCTCAAGATAGAGATAGGGTGTAATGAGGTGGACTGGATATAACTAGCTCAAGCTAGAGATAGGGTGTATTGAGGTGGACTGGATAGAACTAGCTCAAGATAGAGATAGGGTGTATTGAGGTGGACTGGATAGAACTAGCTCAAGATAGAGATAGGGTGTATTGAGGTGGACTGGATAGAACTAGCTCAAGATAGAGATAAGGTGTAATGAGGTGGACTGGATAGAACTAGCTCATGATAGGTATAGGGTGTAATGAGGTGGACTGGATAGAACTAGCTCAAGATAGAGATAGGTTGTAATGAGATGGACTGGATAGAACTAGCTCAAGATAGAAATAGGGTATATTGAGGTGGACTGGATAGAACTAGCTCAAGATAGAAATAGGGTGTAATGAGGTGGACTGGATAGAACTAGCTCAAGCTAGAGATAGGGTGTATTGAGGTGGACTGGATAGAACTATATCAATAAAGTGATACATGGTATACTTTTCTAAGTGTGATAAAAGACTTTCGAGCTCCCAATGCCAGAGTGTAAGTAAGTATATATTTAATTTATATCAAATTTCACTTTTGCAAGACATTTATATAAAATATAGATATTAATATAATTATTAATATTTAAATTATTATAATATTATTTATGAATGATTGTAGTTTATACTGTATGCAAAGTAAGGTAGCTTTCCAGAATCAGAGTTCCATCTAGAGTCATCTAGACTATTGTGTTTCGGCGCTAGCTTGCTGCTTTTCTTTCTTGCTTCGGTACGTAATTGATCATTCATCATGTACTGTACTTGTTTTTCCATTTAAAAAAAATTGAAAACAATGTTTTTTTTTATCACATTATTCAAGGATTGGGTGAATACTTGTTTTCCCTCATCTACTACTGAAATTAAATCATAGCAATCTGGCTGGTTATAGATATTATTTTCTCACAATAATATTTATGATGTGAATTGACCACCTTCCCGCTCTGCTATCGATTGTTTATGATCTCTTCGCTAATTCAATTGACCGGATAATGGAGAACTTTATCAAGATTGGACAGCGTTACGCAGCTATCGACAACAATATTATTACCAAACAACGTAAAGCAGACTTCAGTGTACACATTTTATATATTGGTTTATTTTTAGCGCCACGTCTTTTTAACCACTCGGTTTATATGCTTATGGAATAATTACGCTAATGATTTTAGTAGTTATGAAGGTTATATTTAGAAGAATTGCGCGTGCATTTGCGTGAAGGGAGAGTGGAAAACCATCTTGGAAAACTACCCTCAATACAACCGACCTAGGATTGAATTTTGATCTCCCAGTCATCAGCAGTCAAATCTTCTGCTATCTATATTAATTGATCATAAAAATAATGTTTTTCGGTGAGATGATGCTCTAAGGGTAAGGTGTCGGACTTCTGTGCTGGGGTCCGGGGTTCAATCCTCGGTCCCGGGACAGATTTATCTGATTACAAAACCTTTCCTTCACCTCTAACAAGACATCTTGTTAATGTGGGGAATGCCAGGCCTCCACCGTGGTTCGGATCCCACGTTAAACTGTATGTCCCTCATTTCATCTCACAATCACCCTACCATTACACATTAGCGTAAGTGCGTATAGCCCGAACGGGTAGTAAGATGCGGTGCTAATAATAATTATAGTAGATTCATTTTATAAATTGTTTTACTTTATTATTTTTTTAATTTCTTTGAACCGTTGAAGAGAGAACTAATGTGTGATCGTAAAAAAAAACGAGCTTAATATTTTGATAAATGTTGAAGTTTCATGACCTGAAAATGAAAAGGATTTTCGCAATGACGTTTGTCTATGTGTGTGTGTGTCTGTATTTCGCCCTAGAGCCGGAACCATTTTACCGATCGGACTAAAACTTGGCATCTAAGGTGATGATGTAATTTTTTAAGTGTTCGACCGAAAAATTACCGTGAACTCAACTTGTTACCCCCCCTTGCGTAAGACCATGCAACCAGCAACGAAAGTTTGAGGAATGCAACTGTATAAGAATTTGTTTTCGTAAGTGCTTCACGTAGTACTGTTAACTCGTATAATAATACGCCGACTAATCTGAGGATATAAGAAGATAAGGGTAAATTTCACGTAAACGAGCAAGTATTTATTTGGAGAGAGGGTGAGAAATCATTATTAGTTATATAATATATACACCCAGCCTGGAATGAACCCTGAGTCTCTCGGGTAAAAGTAAAGCGAGCTAGCCATTGATCTAAATCAGCTGATATCTGATCATGAACGTGACAATGTTTGTTCACTGTAAGTTGCAACTGTTCATTAATGTAATTATCTCTTAAACACTTATTAGCACGTTCTTACTCTGGTAATCAATTAACTGCGGTTTAATGTTTGAGATCTGTTGGAACAGAATAGAGAAAGTAGATTTATTAAACTAAACAAACATCTATGGTCGCACGGTCTAAAGCATACATCTGGTTGATAGAGTGGGTTGCAGTACCGTTCAAGTTGAGGTTCAAATCCCGGATATAGCCACTTCAGTGGCCGCATGGTCTAATACGTTACTCTCAAGTAGACTAGACTGCTGACGAAGCGGAGTTTTAGGTTTGAATCTCAGTTGGGTGTACTGGGTGTGGTTTTTCTAAATGGATTTAAATTTTCCCTCTACGCAAATGCGGGTACACTTCTTATAAATATAACCTTCCTAATCCCTAAAATCATTAGTTTAATTAGTGCATAAGCGTATAACCCAAACGGGTAGTAAGACGTGGTGCTAGAAAAAAACCCGGATAAGGTGTACTGAAGATGATTTTTACTAAGGGCCGGTCTTATGACTACCGGATGAATATTGGTATCGGAAGGTTAAAGTTATCTACCAGATAAAAGTTATCAACCACTTTAATGTTTTACGCGTATTATGAACTGAAATTATCTGCCACTTAGCTATCTGTAGGATAAATATATTTTAATTCAGAACACCCAAGGTTGGTACTGTTTTTACTGGTGCGCGCATGCGTATAAGCCCTGCTGCTACCACTACTACCTGGCGGCTAGTGGTGAACGCTCAACATTTGTTAAATAATTGCGTCTAAACGAGTGCGAGTAAATAGATGGCGTCATGTGCTATACTTTTATCTATAGTCACGTGGGTGCAGAATCAAATTGATCTTTCAAGTACTAATTTCGGTGTCTGCCAAAATGTGGTCAATAATTTGGTACAACGTTTACAAAATTTCATTTATTGTACTCACATTTTGATAAGTTGTTCTTATATAACTATAACTCCACACATAGCTTGTCAGTTTATATAAAAGTGTGAATTAAATGTTCTAACTTTATATATAGTTAGACCCCAGGCCTGTGCTTACTAAACACGTGAACCAAGATTTTAACTTAAAAACATATTATGATTGGCGAACCTCATTAAAAACAACGCGTCACTTGGCAACAACCATTTTAACTTCCAGATAAAAGTTATCAGATACTTAAACCTCCCGATAAAAATGTGATGGATAAATACATTTTATCTGGCAGTCATAAGACACACTTTTAACTTATTCCCCAGATAGAAATATTTATCTATCAGATAAATACTTATCCAGGAGTCATAAGACCGGCCCTAAATTGTTTAATTTTCTCGCCTAATTTTATTTCTAAATTCTTCGTTCCTGATCTCTGATCCCATTAATATAAATATGTGGATAGATCAGGAGATGGTAAGAGGACTTACAAACACAAGACCTGCATACGAAGTCACGCTATGATAAATTAGTATTTCACAAAGTTTAAACATATTAAAGGAGCAGCAATAAGGGTTTGCTCAGAATCATCCATCTAAGCCAGAAGCCTTGACTTTGCTAACAATATATTCATCCTTACAAAGCTGGTCATTTAATGATCGCATGGTAGTCTACGTAATAGTTTAGTCAGTTTAATAAAATGCCTCCATTTTATCCTTTCTTTCCACCATTCTCTCTCCTTTAATCGCGTAGAGTATTTTCCTCGCAATTGCACCCTTTCTGGGAGGAGCAGATAACATAAAGTGCAAGTGAGAGGGGAAGAATGGATGCGATTAAAGGATAATGGTCGAAAGAAAGAGGAAGGAAGATGCAGGCATTTTACTAAACTGATCCGGCCACAGGCTGAAAACAGATGATGGTAACAATATAATAATAATAATAATAATAGTATGGCGTGTCTGGACTACATCCCTCGTAGCCCAGTAGTGTAAATATTATCCAGTACTAATGTACCGTTGTCCAGGGGACGTACTAATGTACTAATAGTACATCGTTTCCGTGGAGGCTCTTTCTATGTCCTGATGAGATGAGGTGATGGTGATAGTGAGTATGAGGGTGATAGTGAGTATGATGGTGATAGTAAGTATGAGGGTAATAGTGAGTATGATGGTGATAGTGAGTATGAGGGTGATAGTGAGTATGAAGGTGATTGTAAGTATGTGGGATATAGTGAGTATGTGGGTGTGGAGCCAGTGAAAACTCTTAACCTAACTTAAACCTAATCAACCAAATTCTGGGGACCGTTGGGGTAAATCCCCTGTTGGTAAAATACCTTGGTACCAGCTGGGAATCAAACCCTGGACCTCTAGGCTCGTTGCCAGGTGCACTGACCCCTATACCACGGGACTGGTTGATGATGATAATGATTAAAGATAAAGTAATATAATTTTTTTGAAAGACACACAATATATTTAATTGTGTCTGTATGTGTGATTGTAATTGCAGCTACAAACCATATCACAGTAAAACCCGTGTTTTAGTTCATCTTTACCATTATTTTTAGCAGAGGGGTGTGAAGCTTCTGAATGTCAAAGGACAAACCTACTCTTCAAGTTCAACCCTTACAAAAACTTTCACATCTTGGAAACATTTCCAAGGAACAAGAAAAGTTGTATAAACTATGAACATATTTGAAATATCTCACTTAATATAACATATTTCAACATATAATCATTTTTATAGCAACTACTAAGCAATATTTTAACACCGACTAGTGATTAAATGATATCTATAGCGCAAGCAGGGATACATTCAGATAATATCCGCATTAAATAATATGTTGGGCTTTGTTCTTTCTCTGAGCCTTTCTCTTTACCAAGATGCACTCAGTGGATGATTTATAGATTTAAAGTAAGCCTAGGGCTATATGACAACAACAAAAACCTTATCTTCTAATAAAGCCCGATTCACACGTTCACCGAAAATAGAAAGCAGAATCTGCTTAGTAAGTGCAGCAATTCACTCCCTGTATTTTGACCAATGATGCATTGCAAGACTAACTTAAAACAACCGATTATCAACATATTTTATTTTCTAATGAATAAACATATACTTTAGATCATTCTCCCTATGGATGTTTTCAAATTATAACACTGTGTCGTAGTACAATCCAATACATCGATACAAGATTTACATTAACGGGTTATTTAAAATCTCTCACAACGAAGCTGTCTGCTCGGTTCTAGCTCTACAGCGCATGCGCACTGATTTGAGATGTTGGTTCTGGGATTTGATATGTTCTCCTGTGCCTAACATCTCAGACAGAGCATACAAAGCAGAGATGAATTGAACTTTAGAGGAACAGCTCGCGCTAATAAGGTGGAAATCTTGTGATTGGCTTAGAGCTCGTCACGTGACTGCGCTGGTTTTTCGGCGAGCGTGTGAATCCACAGTTAGACTTTGACTTCGCTTTGACATATGATCCTTGCACACTCATACTAATTTATATAATTAGGATTAAAATATCCCATTCCTCATAAATATGCACAATATTTACCCTTTATTAAGTAATTTATTAAATAGTCAAGCTATTATGTTTGTTGATAACGGTTATAGCCGTATCTAAATATCACGTGCTTTAAATGGTAAAATGACACCTGGACACTGGAATCGAACCAGATGTGCGCATGCGTACAGTTTTCATTGTACTACTGACAGCATTAACCCCTCCTGAGTCAAATATGGCTGCGTTATCTTATAGCTCGTGATATTATTTGATAACTCAAATGTACCTGACGATTTCCGAATGTCCATCACAGACTCTGTACTAAGATATTAGTGAAGAATGGCCCAGAGCATTGGATGACTATTGGTTAGCTCAGTGGCTAGAGCATTAGCGCTCTAATCCATAGGTCCTGGGTTTGATTCACTTATCCAGGTGTCATATTTTAATTTAAAGAATATTAAGTATTTAAATAACATTATATCGTGTGTGTTACATAGAACTGTTCATTTTATTATATACGCTCTACAAAGAACGAATAAACACCTTATTGAATGAGATTCAATGATTGATACTGTCAGAGAGGATTGTTTGAAGAGATATGCATATGACACAGTAATATCTGGTTGACTTGTTCTATTGTTCAATCGTGGTAGATTCATTCATGGCTGACCAACCTTATATTTATCTACAACCGTGACAAGTTTTGATAGCATGAGAATGCAGTTGAAAACACACCAAGAGAGATGGTTAATTACCCCCAAGGTGACCTGGTGGACTTCTGTGCTTGTTGTCAGGGGTTCAATCCTTGATCCCAACACAGATTTATCTGATTGCCAAACCCTTCCTTCATCTCTGAGAAGACTTGTATTAATCACAACTTGTGAAGGTGTGGAATGCCAGGCCTCCACCGTGGTTTGGATTCCACGTTAAACTGTAGGTCCTCCATTTCATCTCACAATCACCCTACCATTAACACATTAGCGTAAGTGCGTGTAACCCGAATTGTCAGTAAGACGTGCTAATAATAATAATAATAATAATAAATACCACCAAACTGAACTAATTGGAACGACGATGCTGCTTTACTTTACATAGTAAATTCACTTGCGGTAGATAATCTGGCAGAGATTCAAAGAAGATAAAATCTGTCCGCAACATCCAATAATAATCTATTACTAAAAATATAGCTATAAACAACACAAACATAGGACATGTAATATTTTATAAATAATGTTTGAATGATTGTTCCCAATAGGGAAATATAGCTCTAGTTTCTCTAAAATAGATTGTAAATTTTCACTTAGTATATCTGCACATATTGGTAGATATTATTTTTATTTTAATAAATCGTTAGGACAGTAGTAATATAACGCTAATATAGTTTAAAAGGTTGGAATTAATTTTAATATAAAGAGTACTAAACGAAATTCAGACTTACAAAGTCTCAACCATTTAACAATAAAAATATCAACATGCCATTTTAATACCAACTTGTCACTTTAAATACTTATTGACATAGTGATTTCATTTCTTCAATATTTTATTATTATTTAAAAACATAATAATATTATAACTATTAGCATTAACATTTCTTTTTTAGCCGCCCCGGTGGAGTAGTTAGCCAACGCGCTTGACCGCGGAGAGATTGAGATTTGAATCTCACTCGGGTGAACTGGGGGTGGTTTTTCCTAAATTTATTTCCACTCTCCCTCCCCGCAAATGCAGGTTCACTTCCTTTATATTCAACCTTCCAAATTTCTAACCCATTAGTGCAATTAGTATTTAAGCGTATAACCCGAATGGGTAGTAAGACGTGGTGCTAAGTATTATAATTTAACATCTTTTTTAAATCAGTTTAAAATTAATTTTGAATCAATTTAAATGTGAAACTAAAGCTCTATAAATTAAAATATCTCCTAAAGAACCATTTCATACTCATCATGTAATTTCCGTTATTCTTGAAATAAATGTTTATTTATAATTAATAATCAAAACCGACCACGTAATTATTTGATAAGCTTCTATTCTAATTATCATTTTTTGTTAACGACACTGCCTACTTAGAGATTTCGAAGCGAATTTGCGAAGCGGGTTGCATCTTAACTTGACGCACCTAAGCAGTTTAAGCAGTATCACACTTATACACCAATGTACAAAATAGAAAGAGAGGGAAGAAAATGAGCAGTTCACCCTGTGGGGCCTCTTGTTTATCTACTGATAACACTTCCCCTCTTCCTCTGACGAGTTTACACAGTCACTATACTGTTTGCACCTTGAAAACATCGACTTGGTTTTAAAATTATATTTTCCTTGTTTCCTATTCTAGATAAACATTTGTTATCACGGACTTTTTTAATCTACATCCTGGCAGGAAGACTCCTACAGGACATTTATGATTTTTGTTTATATACTTAAAACTCGTTGAATGAAACGTACTGCACATATATTAAAATTAGAATTCCTATCTTGACCTGCCGTGACGTCACAGTAAGTGTAAGAAATGACGATGGCCTTAACTTCGTCATTAAAGTCCACTTCGAGTCTTCGATGATTTTTAATAATATTTTTATTATTATTAAAATTATGATTGGTCCTTGAATTATGCCCATATAGAATCTGAATATCCAGTTCAAAACAAAGCCATCAAACCATTATGTTTGTACTCTTAGGTACAGTCAAACAGACAGACAGACATGCAGGGCAGACAGAATGGGGAATGCCAGGCCTCCACCGTGGTTCGGATTCCACGTTAAGCTGTAGGTCCTCCATTTCATCTCACAATCACCCTACCATTAACACATTAGCGTAAGTGCGTATAACCCGACCGGGTAGTAAGACGCGCTGCTAATAATAATAATAATAATAATAATAATAACAACAGACAGAATAAAACACATAATAGTAAGACCCAATTTTTAGAGTTCAGGGAAACATAAAAAGTCAGGATCCATTATAATCTAGAGGTAAAAAAATATTCAGGATTACAAGACACCAGTAAAACCCTTGTGAAACTTTCGCACATTCAACCTCCCTCCCTCCTCCCACTCTCCCAACCCCCTAAAAAAAGATCTAGTATTTTGTTGGGTTGTTGAAATTAGATACTCAGCGAAGTGTAAACACAAAATAGCACAGAGAGATTATTTTCAGTAATTGATATAAAAATATTGTTAGATTTTTCTTTTACCTTAAATTTTAAACTAACAAACGTAAACTGAGTATCCTTTGTCAGAAGTCGGTAAAAAATCCTATCCACTAGTACCTTATTCATGGCTATAGTCTTTGTATTTGTTGATAAAAAGAGATGTTGACAACAGAAATATACCGTATTTATCGCTGTAGTCTTTGTATTAGTTGATAAAAAGAGATGTTGACAAAAGAAATATACCTTATTTATCGCTGTAGTCTTTGTATTAGTTGATAAAAAGGGATTTTGACAACAGATTTATACCTTATTTATCGCTGTAGTCTTTGTATTAGTTGATAAAAAGGGATGTTGACAACAAAAATATACCTTATTAATCGTTGTAGGCTTTGTCTTTGTTGATAAAAAAGGGATGTTGACAACAGAAATATACCTTATTCATCGTTGTAGGCTCTGTATTAGTTGATAAAAAGGGATGTTGACAACAAAAATATACCTTATTAATCGTTGTAGGCTTTGTCTTTGTTGATAAAAAGGTAGGTTGACAACATAAATAATATATAATATTCTCTATAAGAGCAAGTAAAAATATCGCCAACCCCCAAAAGTAGAGAGGAAAATACCATTGAGTCTTTAGAATATGAATGGTTTTACATGTAGAATAATATAGGTTAAAAATGTAGACGCGAAAGTTAAATGAGTTATCGTTCAATAATGTTTTTGCTCCAAACGTCCTGAGGTCCTAAGAAGTTCAACAGACTGCTTCGCGTGTTGTGGGTCGATCAGTTGGTGAAGGAAGACATGCCTCAGGTGTTGTGGGAGAGAGAAGGGGATGGGGTGAGGACAAAGTGACGGAGGGCGGGGGGGTCAATTTTTCCTCAAGCTTCACCTTCGTTGCACCTGACGTATTATATAATCCATACAACCGGGTTATTGTTTTTCAATGTATGACCGACACAAACAACCCAACAACCAAAGAACTTGTTTATTTGTAGCAAACTACACTTAGACCAGCAGTGGCAGGTCTAAGCTCTGACAGACTTGTACTAAAAAATCATCAAGAACAGGACTAGAAACAATTAGAATTATAAGACTAGGAAGTTCTGTGGACAGTAGACCTCTCTTCCTTCATGTTACTACAGTCTTACTAGTAGTTCTGTGGACAGTAGACCGCTCTTCCTTCATGTTACTATCGTTACTACAGTCTTACTAGTAGTT
>CABEEJ010004009.1:5722-28942 GCA_901482245.1 Timema douglasi
CCCCCCCCCCCCTCGCCCTCTAAGTCCTTTTTATATCTTGGAGGCCTCACCTTCTTCATAATATTGCACATGACACAATACTTCACTTTTATTTAGTTTTAAGGTGTGTGTGTGTGTGTGTGTGTGTGTGTGTGTGTGTGTGTGTGTGTGTGTGTGTGTTCAGACACAACATACTCATCTTCATTTGACAAAATAAATTATAGCCTTAGCTCTAAGTAATAATTTAATGAGATTATATTTATTCCAAACTGTGCTCTAAGAGATAGTTTAATGAGCTTATATTTTATAAGAACTTGTTGAAAAATTCTTATTCTATTATTTGATGTTTCATATTTATAATTGTGAGGGTTAATTTTTATTGGGAAATATACTGATATAAAGAAGTTTAATTTTCGGATAGTAATAAATTATATAGTTTGTAAACGAAACAAATTGTACTTTTTACACAGTACATATACATTATGTAAATTTAAATAAAGAAGATTTCTTATGTATATTGAATAACATACTGGTACAGGAAAGAGGAATAATAATAATAACAATAATAGTAATAATAGTAATAATAATAATAATAATAATAATAATGATGCTTTTAAAATGAAACAAACAATTTAAACTTTACACTGCTGCCGATGAACAGAGAGGTAATGTTTGCCTCTTGAATGAAACTCATTGTTACTGCTCAAGCTCTTGACCTAAGCTTAGTCCTGTCAGAATTCTTCAGGAGAAAGCATGAAATCCACAATATAAATTCCTTAAAGAGGAAACAAAAACAAACGGAAGAAAGCGGAAATAGATAATGAAAGGACATATAGAGGAATGATAACATAACAGGACAAATTTGTAATCAAATAAATAATATAAAATCACTGAGCTCTCATATATGACTCAGGCTATCATATTTTGTTGATTGAAAATAAATACATTGTGGATAGTCATTAAAACATCCTTAAAATAAGTACTATTTTAAATGTAAAATGGTTTTACCTTGTTTATATATATTTTCCCAGGGTCTAAGTGTTATTGTACTTATTATTACAGGAACTGGGCATTGAACTTTGGTATCATATTTGAAACCTGCTTGGCTGCATTCTTGTCGTACTGCCCTGGTATGGATAAAGGGCTCAGGATGTATCCTCTCAAGTATGTTCACTTGTGTATTATTTATTAGTGAGGGGTGTGTAAAACCTAAACAGTTAGTAAGACACAGTGATTAAAAAAAAGGATGATGAGCTGGTTCCAAAACGTTATCGGTGACTGCTTTCGATTTGAAACTCCACTAAATCACATAAAGCATTGAATGATAGAAAATACAAAGAGTAACTAAATTAACTTTCTTTCTTAAAATGTATTCACTATAACATACATACATTCCGTTAAGTGTTCAATTACTAATCTGGGGCCTATAATTGGTTCTGAACCACTAATAAGCAGTATTTGAGCTCTAAAACAAATTTCACTTGAAAAATTAAAACAATATTTTTTTTTATTTTAAGTATTGGAGTCTCGAATATGAAATTTTCTCGAATCTCGAATATACCAATTAAGGATTTGAGGGTTCATCCCTAGAATTAATGGAAAATAAGGAAATTTAAATATTTGACTAAAAAACTTTAGCAGCCTATCCCATGCCCTTTAACTGGGTTATTAGATATATGATTAACTAAACTCAAACAAAGAATCAAATAGAAACACTGTTTTTTGCATTTGTCGCTTGACTAGTGTGTAGTTGAGACTAGTGAAATAGTTGTTTTGCTTAGACTCTTCATTTTGTTATCATATAATGTGTTTAAATGGTTTCATTGGTTTCAATTCCATAATTTTCTAATAAAGACTCCAGACTTCCACACCATAGTGCAATGCTTGGTTCAAGCTATATTACCTTCCTGATTTTTGCGTTATCTTTGGGGATATGGTGGGCTCATAACGCTGCACTTTTCTTTCCCATACTTTGTTTTATATATATGGGATCACTGTAGTAAACAAGAAAAGTAATCCATAGAGAAAAAATGGAAAAAGGTTAGGTCAAGGAAAATTGAATAATGTTGTCTGTAAACCAGGAAATTTTATAATAAAATTTCTTAACCACCTTGATTCAGCATTTCTTTTAAAATTGTATTTAACTGAGAAATTAAAACTGACAATTTAGGAACTAAAGTTGATTCTGGTTCTTTGAAGAATCAAGAAATTGAGCCAATCCATCCCAAATATTTAAAAACTTGTATTTTCCAAAACAAAGAATCTTAGCGTTTAAGTATTGATGTCTCAAACAATGGCTTAGACAACCATTTAAGTATCAATTTTATATCTTATTATTGCATTGGGAATTAAACTTTTTGGATGAAATAGTTAATGAAATTTGAGTTGTTGTAATATTTGTCCTTTTATAGAAAATAAATTCTATTGAGTTGATCTATTAAATTTAATTAAGATCATGATTTAAACAAAATAATATGATACAGAACTTGTCTAATTTTCGTTAGTTAAATTCTTATGTGTGTCTGATGATTTAGTATTCTCTAATTTGCTTGATTTAGTTGGTGAAATGCTCAGTTCACATATATTTGCATTGCATAAATAATAATATTGTGATTTCAGAGAAAAAATTTATTTTTTAAGTCTTTGACTCTTATTTTCATTTAAAGACTTGTTTTTAAAATCTGAGTAATCATTTGATTTCAATTAAAAAGTTATAAAACTATAAATGAATTGAATTAAAGCCTGATTGAGTTGAATTGACATGACACTCATGAGCTTCTGAGAGCACTCTCTCAAATCTGAGTGAAAATCTTGCATTCACACACCCTTAAGCCATACCAATGAAAAGGTTATTTTACACACGTAATGTATGCATTCATTAAAAACAATTAATTAAATGTCTATATGTAACTCATCTCTCTCTCTCTCTTTCCTGAAGGTTTGTTTGGTGGCTTCCCGGCCTTCCTTTCATGTTGTCCATCTTTATCTATGACGAGGTCCGTCGATTCTACCTGCGCCGGAACCCCGGTGGTTGGTTGGAGCAGGAGACGTATTATTAAACACCCCAGATGTTGTGCGAGTGTCATTATGGACACTGTCGACGGTCACCCTCGAGTTGGTTGTCGTAGCCACAGCATTGTAATAGAAAACACTCTCAGGCGAGGGCACTCCCCACTATCACCCAAAATTTTGTTGAGAGAATTGTTTATCATCAAGATATTAAAATAAATACAAAATTATAAAATATTAATACCCTTTTCCCTCCCCTGCCCCCCTAAAAAACAATTGGACGCTTCGCCGGAGCCACGTTTTAGTCGGCGGTTGCCAGGTTAAAAGTGAGGTGGGATTGGTGCGCTAGAGACAGTTTTTAGAGGGGCTAGTATGCTACTAGCTAGACTGTCTTGTATTTTAAATTGGTTGTTATAACTGCAGATATGTATAACATGGTTCTGCTGTTAAAAAAAATCTACACCTTTTCAAGTTGTTTTATCATTAAAATATATTTTTTATTTTAAATCTTATATAGAGCATGTTTGAAGTGTTGATACAGGGCAAATCAATGTCGCCATAGATACTCTTCTCGTCGTTGGTTTGCACCCGTTGACACAATTGTCTAATATTGCTATGTTGACAGCTTCCACATTATTTTGTAAAAAATAAAAAAAATAAAAAAGTTAGAAGTATGTTGGCGAAACACATTAAAAAATGTTCTGAAATGTTTGGAACAAAAATAAATTATTCTCGTTGGATATAAATTATGAAGTATATTATGAAGGGGGGAAAATGTATTAAACGCAAATGTTCATTTAATCTAGAAGTTGTATGTTACTATAAAATTTTAAAAAAATAATAAAAACTATATTTAAATATAAAAATCAAACATGTCACAATTGTAAGTCTATGTACAGATTCAACATAAACAAGACTCGTCGCCGGAGAGTTAAAACGGCTTTATAGAGGAATGACAAGGGCTTGGGAGTTGTAATACCGGCTAACGAAGTTGTTCACCTTGCTCAAAAGTGGCCAGCATTAGACATGCCAAGGTTCAAACTGAACAGTTGCCTTAGCGGAAGGTTGATACACGTGTAAAAAACACACACAGACACACATTCTCACACATACACACACATTCACTCACTTCATCAACATTCTCTGTCAATGCCATTAGTAGCATTATTAATTAGTATTATTATTATTAGTATTAATATCATCATCATTTGTTGGTAATATGATTATTTTTAATATTAAAAAGACAAACCTTATTGTTTTTGTTTTCCCCTTAAGCTTGGTGTGAAATGGTCCCATTTGTTGCATTTAAAAAAATGTTGTTGAAAAGAAAGAAAATCAAGAAAAATATTGTCACCTTGTTAAATGTGAATTTCCCCCCACCCTGTTGCTGATAAAGACTATTTATCTCACCTAGTGTGTTTATTTTCTCTTTTTCTTCTTAAACAAATTAACTAAGCAGTCTGAGAACCTTAGTATCATGAACCAAGTTTGTTAGATTAGCTACCACTTTGCAAATTAAGCCTGATGTGCTGCATTAAAATAGTTGAACTTCAGCAAACAGAATTATTGCTTAAAAAAACAAACTGGATACATAGAGTGTAGCTGTGCATTAGGTTAGTCTTTACCGTGTTGTTTTAAAAAAAATATATATATGAGGTCATTATGGGCAAAAAAAACTTAAAAAAACAAACAAAAAAAACTTTGGGTTAAGCTTGTTGTTGAAATGGTGTGGATTGGGAACATGTGAATTATGAAGTAGTTTTAAGGGTGAGAGGGTCTGAGGGTGGATTTAATTCATCCTCACTCACCCCCTCACTCTACTTTGGAAGAGGTTGGAAAGTTGTTTTTTTATCGATAATGAAATCATCACAATGTAAATATTTTAAATAATGAAAAAATAAAATAAAACTCTCAACGACTTTATTTTTCCTACTTGTGTTCAAAAAATAAAGAACTTTCCATCTCCTTCTTGTATTGCATAGAAAAAAAAAGTGAATTATGATAAATTTAAAACATTTAATCTGTAAAACAAAAAATGTGAAACAGTTTGGATGTTGATAAAAAACATAAATAAACAAAAGTTCTTAAACACTGAGCATTGAATATATTCATTGTTAAAATACAAAGTAGTAACCAAATAATAAAACATAATCTAACTTTTTCTTAATAGATCAACTTGTGATTTATTTATTTTATGATGTCTAGTTGGAAGAGTTGATAGTTAAGTGATAATAAATAGTTTTAGCATTATAAGCCCGAAAACTTTGTATAAATATTTTCAATTTAAATCCTATTAATGGGGTATTGTTTAATTTGCTGAACAAACTTGTAAGGTTGTGCATATAAAAAAAATCAAAGTAGTTTGCTAAAAAATATATAAATAAAGCATACAATTTTTTTATTCAAAACTAATAAATGATGGCTAAACATTTTGGTTTTGGTTTGGTCACTTTTTTCAACTAGACATAAGGTGAGTTTTCGCAATAGAATTGGTTTTGTGTTGGTACAGGGTGTTATCATTGAAGTGTTTATGACCAAATTGAATGACACACGTTGGACCCATATTGGCTATAAGTGAATTAAATTGTATTTAGATTAATTTTTCAATCAAAGGGTTAATTGAACAACGTACCAAATTAAACTTAAACTAGAAGTTACTATTTCTAATATCCATAAACTTTACACTTCATGTTCATTTTTACTACAAAAACCACTTATATCCAACCAAGCCTAAGAGTAAATTGTACCCTATTTTATTTGATTTGTATGTGAACATTTCTGAAGTTACTTTCATGAATGATAAATAATAAACGATGAAAGGAGGATAGAAGATCAAGGCCATGCTTACTATCAGAAAAATGTAGGCCTCAAAGTTCACAATGAATAATAATAAAACAGATTACATTAATTTTCAGGTTACATCAAACCCCTTCTTCAGCATAAGAGAGTAAAACACTGACTGGCCAGAAGAAATCTGATATGTCTCGAAAATAACTCTAAATTGTTTTATTGTGTTTTAATTGTGAACTATTAAGGCCTATATTTTTTTGGTAAGTGTGTGTAGAACCTTACCCTTCTATCTTACTTTCAATATTTATTAAATACATACATGTAATACCTTTTTTTTTACACAGCCACATACTAATAGTAATTAATAATTGACTAACACAAATATACAATAATAGTCTTTTTAAATCTGTAATAAATTATATTTACATTCATTGTCTCTAGGTAGTAATTGCTGGGTATTTGATTTAAATATTCTTCTTTCTTCATTTATAAAGGACTTGTACTAGTTAAAATTGATCTTAAAATCAGCACCCAATTCTTGCTCTCATTGTTTGAAATTAATTTATTTAGTTTGATTTAGTAAAGTGCAACACAACTTGACTCTGTTATCAACATCACCACAAATATTCATAAGCACTACGAACACCAATCAATTTTGACCGCAAAATTGTATACCAATTCAATAACGAAAACACGCCTAATGTGTCCTTGTGTTTCCTTGTACTTGTGTAATTATTATTTGTATGAACAGATAATTTTATAAAGTAATTCCTGGGAGGCACTCAATAAAACTATAGACAATAATTTTTCTGTTTCTTGAAAACAGTTTTTTGCTAAGACGGTCTTATATTCTTGTGGTGTTAGTTTTTTTTAATTCCCTCCAAAGAGCAATGTAAAGTAAGTTCTGTTTTTACTTTTGCCTCAACTTGAACTATTTTTTTTTTAAATCTTTGGCTATGATTAATGTCCTACATTTCTTTCACTTCTCAAAAACAAATAGTATGGCATATTTATATTAGACAAAAATCAAGAAACTTAAGTCTTAAAAAAAAGGCATAGTTTTTATTTTACTGTTTTTTTTCCCCTCCAACTCAAAGTTACTCAAAGCTCCTTAAGCAAAAAGACTTGGGCACAGCAAAACTTTTGATATGGAACCCTTTAAAAGAAAAGCATAGTGCCCATAGCCAAATTTTACAACAATATATATTAACTACTTTTGTATCAGTGTCATCGGCATAAAATATTAGAAATTCCTTGATTTATTTTCTCCATATTCATTTATTTACAATAATTGTGAATGAATGTGTCAGTTAAGAATATTAAACCCTTGGATAAAACACAATTCATTAAAATTTGTTTAACAATGAGGAAGCCCAATAGCTAAATAATTTTACCACTTATTGAAATTAATATATGATACAAATATCTGCCGTTCAAATATTCATTCAAATATATTGAAAAATGACACCTGGACTTGAGAATTGAACTAGGTAAAGGATAAAGAGAGTCTTTGTGGGGAATATGGCGACTGGTGTAGCCCCAATAACTTGATTGCAACTGTCAATGGGACAGATGAAAAGGGCTGATGTAAATCATGGAATAGCTATGTCATGATTGATTTAGCTTGCGTTTCCAGTTTTACTAATTGTGTCTTATTTAACAAACTTCAAAACTGATGGAGAAGGAGAATTTTACCAAGCTTTCTCAGGCTTTGAAATTATTCACAAATCCAAAGCGTTTATCAAGCCATACTACTCTACAACTATAATAAACTTTCGAGTATTCATTAGCAAGTTATCCAGTTTGCTGTCACCCTTGCGTTCACATGATTTTTTTTAAATTACCAACTTATATTAACTGGTTTTCTGAGCTAATTGCAGAGTTCTGAGGAGTCATTGTTGACCTCCTTGTATGCAAACATCACATACTATTTTTCTAAAAGAAATTATTTTTTTAATAAGTGATGATTTGAGTTTTAATGTAAGATTAAATTTACTAATAATTCTAATTTGTATATTTAAAATATCTGTGCAGCTTCTTATTTCATTAAACTAGGTAATCGAAAGTCTTATGTGTTAGGATAACAGTTGTAATTGGTGCTACTCACAACCATTATAAACACTGCAATTAATAGGGAAATACAAAGATTTAAATTTCTAAAAGTCATCACGTTTATGAATAACATTTTTTCAAATCATTGAAAACATTCAGAATCTAATGATAAATATCTTAGATAAACTAAAAACTTGCCTGAATTTGTAAAGTATTTAAATTTGTAGAATTTCAAACGATGGTTTGAATATGTTATTTAAATTTTCATTTTTGACAAGTTCATTAAAAAAATCTGTACAATTTATTACTTCTTTTCAATGAATTACATGCATCTAAATGTTCTATGAGAATAATTAATTGGTTCAATTTTTGCATTTCTCTAAATCTTATATTTGGGGGCATTCATAATTAGAAAAATATTAGACTAAAAATAACTCTACTTTAGTTTTCTTTTTTCTTAGATAAATTATTAAGTCATGCTTTAATTTTTGTTATACTGCTACTTATTAGATGACTATTTGCTTGTAGGTCGTCATGCCATATAATTTGTGAAATGGACTGACGCATATTAATAAATATAATTGCCTTTGCTCCTCTGTTTTGAAAAATGTCGAAACTATATCGATAAGTTAATAAAAGTATGTCATTTTAATATATTTTGCTATAACATAACTCTGAATAACTTAACCTAACCTTAATATTGATGTGTTTGAAGGACGGTTAAGTTAATCTGGGCCATATTATAACGATAAACACTAAAATTGACAGGTATGTGCATGTCTCTGTTTTAGTTTTGATTTGTTTCTAAATCAAAATTAGTCAAATGCCTTTTTTCTTTAATCTTAACAATTCAGTATCTAGAATTAGAATCTTAAAATAAAATTATATGCATAATGTTAGGCTAAATTACTAGTAATCATTTTAATAGGGGAAAAATTAAAAATTAAAAAGATGCTAAAAAAAACATGATTCTGAAAATTTTCAAATAAGTATTTATGGAATATTTTTTGAGTCCATTCAACCCACAGGTAACACCCAACATAGGTAGGTAATACAGCTAAAACCAGGTGTCAGATGGTTACATTTTCTGTATTGTTCTTAAGAACACAATAGAATTGAGACTTAATAAACAGTCTTACCAGATTTAAAAAAATATATAACAAAATTGAAAAATCATTATTTAAAAAATAAACTGATCCAAATTTTGGTGTTGTCAAATGAAGAATACTGAAAACTGATCTTTGATACAATTCTTGGTTAAAACCCATCTTGTATCAATATCCCGGATAATTGACAATGAGAAGTGTTTTTTAAGGATTCAAGATATTTATTGGTCTTTATCTATTTATTAATTATATACACATGCACACATTTTATAAGACACAAAGGTGTGCAGACACTTGAGTAAAATGAACCTTTTGTCACTAGTCTGTACAGCTGCCATTTTAATATGTTAACTTCATAATCGAGCTGCTAAAGAGAGGGGAAAAGGGGGTTAGGATGAACAAACCAATAGGAAGAAATATTTTTTCATCACATAGATATATTGTGTGTCCTCTTTAGTAAAAATAAGTTAAATTAACTATTTTGTTTGTCTGATTACTAATTTAATTGAACTATGTTCTGATATCTATATATTAGCAATCTATTATTTAGGATTTTAGGTAAATGATTTCTTTTACAGTAGTCTGGGGGCAAGTGTCATCTTGTGGGCTCTTTGAGGATATAATTCTAGAAGATATCTGAATCTCTTTCTTTCGTTGTGAAGAATAAAAATATCACTGGCGATAAGCTTAAATTTTGTCTGGGTACCTAAAACAAGATGGCGAACAAACTGGTTGTAAAAACAATAAAAACAATTTTTTGTTGGTGTATACAAAATAAATTGGAGTCAAATAACATGTTTTAAGGTCAGGGATTTCAAACAGTTTTTCAGAAACGATTGTATAATATTCACAGTAGAGATATTCAACATGGTCATCTTGAGAATCAAAACTGTAAAATTGTCTATGTAGAATGAGGTGTCAAAGTATATGGGGTTTTTTAGCGTAGAATTAAAATAGGTGGTCAAAAATGTTGTTTGAAGCTAAACAAACCTCCTAATATAAACAAACAGATTAAAACATAGTTTAAATTTATATTAAATGAAGCAAAGAAACATCGGGACAATGGGTTATCATAAAAAGTACCAAGTTTTCTTGAAATAATATACTTAGTAGAGCAATAAACAAATTTAAATTTATAAAATGTTTTTATAACTTAGCTTGATAATCAAGTCCTGCTAGATGGTTATTGCTTGCATGTTAGCTCTTTTAATTTATGGTTGAAGCACTTCTCTCATTGGTGGTAAATGCTCATCATAAAACTGTTTCTTGGTGAAAAGTTACCACCTAACTTCATCATCATCCACCGTCACAGTATTTGGTACATATACTTGGTAAACACGTTTTTCTATGAGTGCCATAGTTTTATCTGAAACGTTTTGTCTTGATCCAAGATTATCCAAGGACTCAAGAACATCATCCCTGATGCATTTGAAAGCTCTCCACAAAGTCACTTTACCTTTATTTGCAAAGGATCCAGTAGTGTCATATCCTAACAATGAATGTAGTCCTGGCAATGCGAAGGCTTTGAAAGGTCCAAGAGAATCATAAAGTGGCTTCAGACTTATATATCGCTTCATCTCATTTCCAAGGAAAATTTTTGTGCCTGGGGGAATAGGAGGGTATAATCTAAGAGCCAGGACATTTATTTCAGAATCTGGAGAATAAACTCATGTTTTCATTCCATTTTGAGTCATATAAGTGGTTTAAGGAAGTATTTTCATGTCTGCTTCCTCTTGAGCCATTTGCAGCATTGTGATATTTTTTTGAGTAGCTACAGACTTTATTTATCACCAACTTACACCAAAATTCTCTTCATGCTCGGTAACATAGTAACTTAAACACTGCAAAATGTTGTCAATACATATTTTGTTATCTTGTGAAACAACAATTTTCTCATTGAAGTTCTGCTTATGTTTGTTGCTGGCATTATCTTGTACTGAATCCTACCAGTATTTTTTTAAAGGTGGTCTATAAAGCAGCTTTCACTTAACCTTCCTTGAAAGAATCAATACGAGGTGAACTTCTGTGTAACTCTAGTACTTAGGGCTTCATTTCTTTGAGTTCATGAGTGCAAAGTCATGGAAAGTATTCAAAGTTTCTGGCTTGGTGAAAAAATATATATTTATATATTTTGAAGAGTTTCAAGTTTATGCTTAGCCAAGCAATGAGCCTTGATTTCACCATGAGAAAAAAGCTATTTGCGAAATGTAGACAATTCACACTAAGGACCAGTTTCATAGTCAGATTTAGTATGCCTAAAGTGCGAGTCGATATTAAATACAGGATACAAGACAACATATACCTAGATCAAAATGGAATAGGCCAGTTTCATATATGAAACTGGCCCATTCCATTCAAGTTCAGGTAGGTGACGTCTTGTATTTAGTATAGTGCCGCACTTTAGGCGTACTAAATCTGACTATGAAACTGGCCCTAAGTAATGCATTCATGTCTACATCAGGTCTGAATCTTGAAGGTATTACGAGTCTTGAAAACAGCTAAGTATTGTATTTAATTTCAATTACTTTGCCTTTAAAGTCTACTCTTACCTTTTTGGCAGCCGATTTACAAAATTTCAACATCAGCATTTTCAAGGGTAGCCAAATTTGCTTATAGTTTGTCTCAAGGCATTTGTTCACAAAATCATACATTTGTTCTCCAGTTTCTTTTACTCATAATGTCGTTTTCTATTTTTATGGAGAAAACTTGTTGAGTGAACAGTTGAATGGTGTGAGTGTTTCTGCATGCAAAAGGATTAGTTGTAGATACAAAAAACTTTTACAGTAGTATTATACTTTTATTCTGTCCATTTATAATTTTGAGGTAGAGTTTGTGATAGTGGTTTCCCTTGTTTGTTGAACTTATACATGCAAAATGTTCAGTTGTTGAAGCAATGTGAACCAGTTATACATCTGCTTGACTCTAGCTGACTCATTGAGAGTTATTCTGGTCAGAGCTCCTTGCACCTTCTTCCTCCTATGCTCATGGCCCAATGCTTTATCAGCACCAAGGGCAGAAAACGGTATTTTTCTCTTATTCACGACTCAATTAACTTGCAGGAATTCTTTCCAGATTAATGGAGCTGTTGCTTCCATTTCACTCATTTATGACAGATATAATGTTACCATTAGTGCATAGTTCTGTATTACGAAATCTCTAGGGCTGTTAAGGACAGCAAACAGTCTGATGTTCTTAAAACCTCCACAAAGAACAACATTACTCCAATCATACCCAATTAGGTTGTCGCAAATTTGAATATTGAATCATTTCTCTTCTGTTCGTCAGAAAATTTAATTAGTTTTTCTAAAATTGTGTGTGCTTTCAAAGCAGATACCAATTTGATATGTACTTCCTTTATATTAACTTCATCTCCCTTTTTAAAAGCGTTTTGCTCATTTTAAACTTGAGGTACCATAAGCTCAAGAATACTTGCATTCTTTTGACTGAATTCTTCAAGTAACATGATCGAAAGGGCTAACAGAGCTGTAACATTTTATTACAACTTTATTTCTGGCACCAGTATGAATAAATTGATTTCCCCAAACTGTTTCATAAAAGTTATTTGCAAGAGTGATTTGCAGATGCTACTGCAATTAAAAGTTTTGTACATGTATTTAAATTCTACGCCAAAAAAACCCAACAACATATACTTTAAAATCTCATTCAACTACATACAAAGTTTTACAATTTTGATTCTCAGGATGGTCATGTTGGACACCATGTTGAATATATTCTTCTGTGAATGTCGAATCTTTTTTTTTTTTTTACAACTTATTTGAAATACCCATTCTTAAAAACAAATAATTTACTTTAATTTCTTTAATATGTACACCAATTACAATTTTTACTGTCAATTTTACAAACATTTTGGCCGCCATCTTGTCTTTAGGTCTCCAGATAAATTTGTAGCTTATCACCTTTGATTTTCTTATTCTTCACATTAAAAGGAAAAGATTGAGACATCTCCCATACTTGTATATCAAAAAGCCCACGTTTTTTTTTCTAACACTTGCCCTCCAAACTAGTAAACTTGGTATGTTTTAATTTCAGATAATTTATTGTGTGTTAATTTGTTAAACAGTTTTTTTTACTCAGGCACTCATTAATTTTTAAGCTAGTCTAGAGGACCTCAATAGTTTCTAAGATTTAACTGCTTTCAATGCTGTATATTTTTCTTCAAATAAGTCTAATCAATATTTAATAGTTAAAAAATGGGTTACCAATCGTGTTGAAATAGTTAGTATCTAAGTGTTTAACTACAAAATAGCTTTGTAAGAAATTAAATTAGAATAATGTTGTCCAAAGAGGAGTTTTGGAATAAATTGGTCTTTCCCAATTATAGTACGGTATGATTTGAAATTCTGTGTACAGATATCTGAAAATTTCTTTAAAAATACGTGTTTTGTTTCTTAATAGTTGGAATAATATTTTATCAACGAAATATTCTTAAAATGAATCACAATAAAGTTATGTTTAATATTAACAATAACTATTATTAAAGTAAATAGGGATTTTTGAAAACGAGGAAAAATAAAGTGTTAAAATTGGTTTAAAATACTGGAGAAAGAGTAAAAAAAAGTGGGTAGAAACCAATTTACCAAGTTAGTTGGCATTTTCCATTCTTTTGTCTTCTAGAGCAGAAACAGTTAGACACACAGTGAAACACAAAATAACTTTATTTGTGTTTTAAAGTTTGTGGGACTCTTTTTGCTATTTTTGACAGAAATTGAAGAAAAATGTTACATATGTCATTAAATTCTACCCACATTTATTCCTCTTTTCTCCAGGTGAGTGATCGTAAATCAATTTTCATTCTTTAATTTAATTGTACTTATATTTATAATTAATGTTTGTGTATTATAATTTAAACTAACCATTGGGCCTTTTCATTGTTAAACATTAGTAAACATTGATATTAATAGATGCTATTTATTATGACTATAAAACATAAAATAATTTGTTAGATGAGCCAGCATCTAATGATTAAAACAATAAAAATATGGTATAACAAAGTGATAACTTTTTAATAAGAAGTTTAGGGAAGGCACTCAACCAGATGTGTAACATCTTGATGAACACAAGTAAACTTATCTCTTAATTCATCCATCATCTTTCATTTTGCACCACGTCTTACTACCTGATAAGGCTATGCACATATTTACTAATGAGCTTGAAATGAGAACGATTGAATTTATAGGAAGTGTACTTGTATTTACGTGGAGTAAGAGTGTAGAATCATTTGGAGAAAACTACCCTCAATACATCCAAGCAAGTTTAAAATAATTACCGGACTTTCGCTGTTTGGCAAATTTTAACATTGACTACAGGGTAAGCCCTACAGGCCTACACTAATTCAAAAACTCGATTTTCTTTCCTTACTAACAAAAACAGCAATGTATTCCTGGTCAGTGGCAAACCCAAGATTTGTTCTTGGGGGAGGGGTAAAGGGGCGGGGGAGGGCGGGCTTGAATAAAAAAATGGTCATGGCAGCATTTTTTTTCATCTAAGGCTGAGCTTACACACATTATTGCATGTAAAATTTATATTTTCATTCAGATTCTTAAACTTGGTTTTTGTTAGGCTTATGTGGCTGCATAACCGATCAATGTCTGCATTGGAGTGGGGAAGTAACTAAGAATGTTATTGCAGTTCTAAAAAAAAATATTTGCCCATTGAATCTTTGTAAGCACACACTTCTGAGCAGAACTAAACACAATCTATAACTCTAGTCCATTTTAAATAATATAGAAAAAAGAACTGTGTTCTTTTGTACACTTTAAAGAGAGGAAAAGAAAACTTTTATTGAATGTAAAATTTAGAAGCAGATAACACAACATAAGCGCTTCTCATTCACTCTGCAGTGCCGAGTAATTATAAGACAAATTCCAGTCCCCTTGAGCCTTTAGCGCTGAGCACTGAGATTATTTTTTTATCTACAGGAACTTCTCTGTATATATTTAAATTGGTCAGCCCTTTTAGTCTGACGTTTCCAAATAAATTTCTGGGGTAAGTTTTGATGCGCTCTAATGTCAAAAATGACCTCTTAGGCATAGGAAGGGTGCATAAAATCTTCAAAAAATTGAATATATTTAGGTACAAGTGGTAACTGTTGAGGGAATCACATTGGTAAGGGGAGAACTTTTGTTATATTTAGAGGTTTCATATGCTATAGGCGACGTTCTGCATTTTCCACTGGAACATTTTGAGTTAAAACATTGTTGTAAAATTCAGCCAATTTTACAAACTCTGCAGCCTCTTCTTCAAAAGTAATTTGTTTAGATGAAAATAAAACACTTAAATACATAAACAACTTGATGGTAATATTCTTCCTAACTATTGGGTGAAACATTGCACCTTTGAAATTGTCTTCCTACTACCCTTGGGATGGTTATAATGGTCTTAATCTTATATAATCTTTCTTGCACTGTCAAAGAGTTTCGTGAAGTTTTCTTCAACATTCCTCCTTTAACTTACAAATATATTATTTACACTATTGACATGGGCAACAGCATAATATGCCAATTCTATATCTCTGGTTTGCAGTTTCTTGCTGATGGAAAGAGTGTAGCTGAGAAGTTTTTTTGACAGTAACAATAAAACTATGAATTCTGTTTGTCAAATGGCAACTCTTAGTAGGTTGGCAGTTGATGACGTGTCTGAATCATCCCGTGTTTTGATTTCTTCAAAGGCTTCTGCAACAGGAAACATCAACTGAACCATCATCATGATTGATGTTGTTCACTCCATCTGGTTGGACACATAACTGTAACATTTTTCTCTGGATCTCAGGAGTCACACTATTTACGTGTTTCCCAAGAGACTTGTTTTACAAGGTGGGTTGTCACTTGCCACTCCTAAAATATTAAGTGTAGCTAGATTTTAAAAAAAAATTGAGTTGGGGGGGGGGGGGGGNAAACCCCTTGTCCCCAACCATAACCCCCACCCCCCCTCATGGGTACATCACGATTCCTTGTATATAAAACATGAAATCATTCAAACAAATCTTTTTATTTTGCTTTGTCAATCAAAGCATAATACAATTTTATGAAATTGTATATGTATATTTATGTTGAATATGAGAAATGACATTTTATACTTCGAACGACCTGTCTGAAATCTGAAGTGAAGTTGGTACAGCTGATAGTCATTAAGTTGTGGAGATGGACTTCTGTGAGTTGAGATTTGAACTTATTCTTTATGAAGCTCATCTTCGAATATGCTGCTTCACACACACACATGTTGAGTCAAACATTGTATACAGTTTTATGGCTAATGGTTTTAGTTCTGGGTATTTATTATCAGACACATATTTAATCCAGAATTGTTCACATTGAAGAGTATTTGAAAATTAGGCATATTTGTCCTTTATAATGAAGTTTTCCTGGAATTCAATCATTTCCATCTGTAGGGCTGCTTTACTACAGTTGAAAACATCTGCCACTTCACTGCTCCATTCACCATTAGTTAGGCTGCAGCGAAAAACTGTTTAAAATTTGTAATACATTCTCAATTTTTTTGAAGTCAATAAATCTTGCTTAAAATTCAGATTTAAGTTCCCTTATGAAATCGATGAACTGGTTGACGTTAATACCCTCATTAGTCATTATTATTATAAACTGTCTTTAGGTTATGAAAGTGAAAACAATGCTGGTCAAAATCATCAGGTCTTTTTTTTTAGAAAAACTTCTAGCTTCTGACAGTAATCTACACACAAGCTTTCTTTTGCCTTTTAGTTTGAGTTTCAAGTCATTAATATGTTTAAACATTTCTGTCAAAGACATGATGGTCACCTAATTTCCTTCTATGTCAAGGAATCCTAAATAGTCCTTTGCGGACGATTGATCATTGCTGGATAGAAACAATTTTATTTCTTTCAATACTATTTTTTTTATAGTACACATCCTTTGCTCAGCCATGTTACATTGTTGTGGAGTAGTAAATCGTCATATTGAGAATTAGCTTCATTAATAAATGATACAAATTTACAGTGCTTAAGTGATGATTTAGATCGGATGAAGCTCATTATTTTGATCACTTGTTGCATTGTACTCTTGAGGTAGGAATTTAATCTGCAGCACAACACACTTGTATACTCGTATACTTCCCGATAGGCAGGAATAGAAATAAACATTTTGATGAGTAGGAACTAACAAATGTAAGATTGAACATATAGTTTATTTAAGTAACTCTCAAAATAAGGATCAACACTCATTCTCCTACGAAAGAACGTCTGCCTCAACATAACGGCAGTCAAAGATAGGCAACAAATAATAATATAAGGATAAGCCACATAAGGCAATAGCCTAGCTAGTCCGAGACTAAGCCCTGAAAGGTCTAGTGATGAATAATAGTAAAAGTATAGTAAATGAAATCAAGGAGTATTTAATCCTAATTTTATAGAGTTACTATGAGGATAGTTATATAAGCAAGCTAGCTTGAGCTAATTCCATAAAGATTTACGAAAACCTAAGAATAATCTCATGATGCAGTGGTAGAATATCAAAGTTTTATTGCATTTGAGGTCATTACTCGGTCACTGAATTAATCCTTTCCTATTTCTCACCATCAATGGTGTACCGTCTCTTATGTTCAATATAAGTTTTTTCTTGTGCAGCCCTTTTTTTTTTCAAAATATTCCACTATAACCCTGTGCACGTCTTCTCCCCCAGTAACAACAGCAAAATAGTTAATAATTCTGCAACAAATTGTTCGCTGATTTTGTCCAAGTAGTGCACAAAAATAATTAGTTGTGATCTATCTCTGATGTTGCACGATTCATCAATGGACAAAGAATAACAATTCGTGGCCGCTAAAACGTGTTTTAAATCAGTATGATTTTTCTTTGCCAAAACTTGTGTATTTCTTGTGTTGGAAGATGTAAATAGCAGAATACACCAAAAGTCTCGATAAAATCCTTTTTATTATCAAATAACGCATTTCCTGCCTCAAGCATTCATTCTTTAATTATATCGGCATCAGTAAGTGGTTCAATATGTTTGGCAAGAGTCCAAGAAATAAGCAAAGATGCCTCAGCATATTTTTCTTGTTTGGTCATTTTATGTTACATAAATCTCTTCATCCATGTCCAGGTTTCAGAGCCATGTGTCAATATTGGATGATAATGTGCCTTATATAACATAGTTTTGGCCTCTTTTTATTATCCATTGTGATAACTGATAAGTAGGCCTACTACACTACACTACAAATGCACGCACTACAATGAACAAACAAATAACAGCATACAACCGATCCAAACCGCCAGACACATGAATTGCTACTAGACACTGACCATTTTTGTCAAGGTAAAGTACATCACATGGTACACTAGTGTCTGTGGAAGGGCGAGTTAAGGCTGGTCCCCCATGTCTATCACCCACCCATCAAAATAACATAATTTCTTCTGTTTATTGCAATCTTGTCGATGTCCGTAAAAAATGTGTCTGTGGTCCGAATGTGAACCACGGCTCAGAATTCGGTGACCCCTGCTTTAGACCATGCAGCCATCGTACCAGGTATTATCCTTCCTTTATCACATGATTTTGGATCACAAATTACAGATAGATTTTAATATATTTACCCACCACATCTTACTTCCCATATGGGACATATCCATTTTAATTGCACTAATGGGATAGGGTTGAGAGGATGGTAAACTTACAGGAAATGTATATGCAAATACATAAAGAGAGAGTGACAAATCATTTAGTAAAAATGACCTTCAGCTATGCCTCCATGTCATGTAATATTTCTATTATTTATTTAATAACACGTCAAGATTGACAAGCCAGAAGAAAACGGGGCACTAGGTGTGAGTTAGACCATGCTGTTGTAGATGATCACTGGGAATCATTTACAAGTACTGTATTATCAAGATACAACCTACATATAGTCAATTCACTGAATCAAGAGCTATTCATACATTTAAAAAAATTAGACCATCTGTGCACTGTGCATGTATTCTGCGTATTTTTTGTTTGGTGCTCTGTGTTTTACTTACTGTCCAGGCTCTCTTCATATTTACATTAACGGGGTGGGGAATACAAAACCAGAATTAAGGGAAATGTAACCATATTTGGATGGAGGGAAAATGGAAAATCATTAAGGGACAACCACCCTCATTACACTGGATATTCCCATCATCGCAGTCCAATCTATTTTGAGAGTGACGCCTTAGACCAAGGATTTGCAAAATAACTTACATAAGGGCCAAAAAAAAAAATGTATTCCAGGCCAAAGTCTTTCTTTTTTTTCTCTCCAAATTTAGCTTTTTAAAAAAAGGATAAACACACATAATAGACTTACATGAATAAGTTAAAATACACATAGAGGATGCAAAACAATCATAACTACCCTAGTGGCTTTGTATTTTTATATGTTTGTTCAGAAGATATATATGATGGGGTGTGAGATTAGTAAAACTGTGATTTTGCTTCCAACATTTTTCATAATCTGGGTTAAACTAACTTTGAGGAGGTGACTCTCAAGATGGAAGACAGATGATCAGTAAGTCGGTTTTTAAGATCACTTTTACAAAGTTTCATGGTTGAAAACACTTGTTTGTATTAATATGAGGATGCAATTATTGCAATATATTTTTGGGCATGATTTGCCATGTTTGGAAATGTTGATTTTGTCATATTTTTATAAAAAAAAAAACCAGTTTTATTGTGTTTAAATAAGCCTGTTTCACAACACAACATATTTAAATTATTTACCCTGCAAGCCGTATTTGGCCCACAGGCTTTAGCTTGCCCATCCCTGCTTTAGACCATGCCGCCATCGATGGAGGTATTTATTATTACTGTTATGATTTGGGTTTCATAATGTGCACTTTCTGAATCTATTGATTATATTAGCACAGCTTTAACAATCTAATTTAATTATAGAACACACAAAAGAGGAAGTATGCATTTGTTTACACTACGGTACAGTTTTGAGCACCTTCTGGCCTCATGATTTCTTAACTTCATTGGACTCAAACCAGCAACCCTTGAAGACC
Source organism: Timema douglasi (assembly GCA_901482245.1). Classification (NCBI taxonomy): domain Eukaryota; kingdom Metazoa; phylum Arthropoda; class Insecta; order Phasmatodea; family Timematidae; genus Timema; species Timema douglasi. The sequence continues at coordinate 25,658 of CABEEJ010004009.1, forward strand.
TTCAGAAAAGATAGGCCGCCACAACTTGATGTCAATAAGCCCTTTACCACACTTTTTGGATAGTATTATTTCATTGCCTCTTATTATTTGTCTGGGCCAAGATTCAAATCTCGTCCTGTTGTGCTGTCATGGGCAAACAAAAATATACTAGCTTGGCCTCTATTACACTTGTCTACCGGACGCAAGATAATGGGTTATTTTATTTATTTATTTTAGGTATTTAACGTGCTGCCATTTCTGAACTCATTATATCAGCACACGGTGGGAACGAAAGGGCCTACCAGTTTTGCCAAGAAAGATATTTTCACATACCTAACAGGCTTCTTTTACATACCACAGTCAACCTGGGACTGACGACTTCACTCCCCCTCTGACGGAAGTTGTGCTACAGATTTTTATCACTCCAGAAAAATTTGTTGAACCCGGCTGCATTTGAACCCACGAACACCAGTTCCTGAGGCAAGCACTTTACCCCAAGACCACCAAGAGGAAATGCATTTAATTATCATTGATACAAGTTAGGAAATCCAGGAGGTATTCAACTCTTGACCTTGTTTAGAATACAATTCAAGTCTAATGACTTAGAACAAGAGAGTACATGTGTGTTTAACACACCATATAATTGGATGAACTTGTGTCAATGAAACTATTGAGGAAATGATGTTTTTAAAATACAAATTTGACCTTGCCTCTGGTGGAAAGTTAGCTCCAAACTTATTTATTTGGGGTATTTAACATGTACTTTCTGAAATTACTGGCTATATCAGTACACAACTTTTAAATTAATTTAAATCTAGAATAGACACAACATCAAGTCCCCGGTCATAATTCATCACTATAAATTTATCAGCCATGCCAAGAATTGAACCCAGGGCCCTTGGCTTTGTAGACAGACATGTCTCAAATTGAGCTAAGGTGTTGGACTTCTATTTTTTATTATTTATTCTTATTACCCGTTCGGGTTATACGCTTTAAGTACTAATTACGCTAATGGATTAGGAATTGGGAAGGTTGAATTAGAGGAAGTGAAACCCACATTTGCGTGGAGGGAGAGTGGAAAACCATTTAGGAAAAACCACTCCCAGTTCACTCGTCCGAGATTCGAACCTTGATCTCCCCGTCCTCAGCAGTCGAGCAGCTCAACATGACTAGTGTGTTAGCCAACTACACCAGTGAGGCGGGTTTGGACTTCTAAATGCAGATCTAATTCTACAGCTAGTTCAGATCTATAGAGATTAAAATATTATTTTCCTGTACCAAAGTGGTTATTAATGACTAAATGCAAGGGGAAGAAAATATTGAGAGCGTAGTTTAGAGGAAGTGCACCCCCAATGGTGTGGCGAGGGAATGTGGAAAAATTATTGATAAGTCACATGTATAAAACCATCCCTGTCAATCCTGATTATTGCAAGCCTTGTGTATTATACCATGTGATCACTAGTGCAGGTGTTTTGGAATTCAATAAAAATACAGCCACAAATGTTGATGCTTCAAACTGCATTAAGATTCTATAAATTACTTTGTATGGATATATATGTATTTTTTAATAATATTTTTACAAACATCAGTAAGATTGGCGCAGCACGACTCTGGTATACAGAAGATTAGGATTTGGATTCCATCTAGGTGCACTTTAGTTCATTTTACACAATATGGTGTTGTCTTTTCTCAAGGTAAATGCTATTGTATTTCTAATAAATTACATTCTACTATTTAAAACACCATTTTGAAGATGTATGATTTATTTAAATTTGTGCAGAAATTGTGTGATAAAAACCCTAAAGGCTATTTTATTTTGGTAGGCCTAATATAGTTTAATAAATTGATATTTATCATATATATATATATGTTATCCTAGTTCATTAGTACAAGGTCAGGCAATCAAACAGCAAGATTCCATGAAGGGCTGGCGGGCGGTTGTGAGAGCTGGGGACTCGACCTTAGGCGTCTAGACACCTGGAATTTAGTAGCCATGGAGCGTTGGTCGAGTGAGCAGCGTGCGTTTGTCCTTAAAGGCATATTGCAAAAGTGAGGATAGTTTGTTGGCGTTCAACACATCTTCCGGAGAGAGTTTGGTCGACCCCCACGCGCTCCTGCACCTTCTGCAAAAGCTATAGGCCTGTGGGTGAGAAATTTTGAGGCCACTGTTAGCATGACACAGAAAAGAGGTGGTAGTGAAAAAACTAGCTGGACCCCTGAGAATATTGTTTATGTGCATGTAGCCTTAGCAAGAAGTCCGCGAAAATCGTCTGGACGACACAGTGTAGGACTTGGTCTCAATAATCGAACCGTGAGAAGGATTCTGAAGAATGACCTCCACTACCATGCATATAAGATTCAGATAGTGCAATACCTCAAACCTCAAGATTACAATAGCAGAGTACGCTTTTGTCAACAGATGTTAAATCTCATTGAACCTTAGTGGCTTCATCAAAATGCAGAATTTTCAGTACTGGGCCGAAAATAGCCCACACAATCTCCTAGAAAAACCCCTCCATTCAAAAGAAGTGACGGTTTGGTGCGCAGTATCATCTCATGGAATAATCGGCTCTTATCTCTTTGAAAATGAACATGGTAACATGGTGACGATGAGTTCCGATCGTTACGCTGACATGTTGGTAACTTTTTCCCTGCCTGCAGTCGATCACTATGACCCAGATGAAGAGACACTTTTCCAACAATATGGTGCAACTTGCCAGTTTCAATGCATTTGCTGAGGCTCACAATTCCTGGTAGTCGCATCAGCAAGTTCGGCGATTTCTCGTGGTCAGTTCACCAGACTTGATGGCTCCTGACTATTTATTCTGGGAATACCTCAAATCCCAGGTTTTCAAGGAGAATTCACCAAGGACCAAGGATGATTTGAAGGAGCGAGTTTGACAAGAGGTCAACAACATTCAATTGGAAATGCTACGCATCATGGGCAACTTTGCTCTCAGACTCCGACAATGTGTGCAAAATCAAGGATGCCATCTTACTGACACTATCTTCAGAAAATGAACATTTTCCAGGTACACTAGTAATTTACAACCACTTACATTACATTTATGTAAAAAAATTAAATAAAAATCAATTCTTTTAATTTTTTTAAATCTTGCCGTTTGACTGCCTCACCCTGTATTATATAACTATTGCTCGAGTTGGGCCGGAACTCCATTCCAGTTATTATTATTATTATTATTATTATTAGCACCGCGTCTTACTACCCGTTCGGGTTATACGCACTTACACTAATGTGTAATGGTAGGGTGATTGTGAGATGAAATGGAGGACCTACAGTTTAAC
>CABEEJ010004009.1:28955-56943 GCA_901482245.1 Timema douglasi
CGTCTTACTACCCGTTCGGGTTATACGCACTTACACTAATGTGTAATGGTAGGGTGATTGTGAGATGAAATGGAGGACCTACAGTTTAACATGGAATCCGAACCACGGTGGAGGCCTGGCATTCCCCACATTCACAAGATGTCTTGTCAGAGGTGAAGGAAGGGTTTGGTAATCAGATAAATCTTTGCCGCGACCGAGGATTGAACCCCGGCCACCAGCACAGAAGTCTGACTCCTTACCCCTAGACCGCCAGGTCACCTCCATTCCAGTTGACAAAGAAAAATATTACAAGTGTTTCGGTTGATACAACCTAGATTTTAAATGTTCCACCTGCACACTAGAACACTACTTTTTTTGTTCTTCCTGTCATTTTTCAGATGGATCTCTAATATAGTCTGAACGAACCCAGATCCTACTATGGGTCTGTATAGTGTTTTGTATTACACTGGGTTTTCCAAGAATTTGCTTCACAGCTGAGACAACGATTCCTATAACAAGTCAATAACTTCAACACAAATATTTTACAGGTGTTAATCTTTCCCCTCCCCTTTTGTGTAGATTATTTTTGGAAGGGGCATTTTTTATGTTCATAGGTAGAAGATTTCTACCTTCAGTTTCACATTGTATTTCTTAGTGTAAATATCGTGGCTATTTGAAGTTTTGAATGTGTCACAAGCGAACCAGCAAAAAAGTCACACATTTGTAAGTACATATTTATTTTTAGAAATCATGTTTCACATAAAATTTTATTTATCTACTCAAGCTAGCTACAATATTTCCTTGCCACATAGGTTTTATAAATATACATATTTTCTTCAAAATATTTATTGCATTGAATGAAATTAAAAATGGTGACAGTTTGTCGGTGCCTAAATCTTTAGAAATGCGGAGCATATTTAATAAAAATTGAGCCTGCTCAGTGTAGTCAGAATTTACATGCAAATTAAAGTCCCAGTATGTGATGTCTGAAATATGCAAATACATACAAAATCCCACCATGCAGGTAATACTGCTAATATTTGTTTAAAAAAAACACACTGTTCTGGTGTGGTCCGAAATAATACTTAAATACATTTAAATTTGCACATAATAGAAAGGGCTTTACCACGACAGGCTTAAGAAGCCAGTGACCGAAACAAACACATACTCAAGCTGTCACGAGGAGAAACAAGATTAGAAATAAAGTTATCTGGAAAGAGTGGGGGTACAAGAGATAGTGGAGGAAGTAATACTGTGATGGTATGGGCGTACAATGAGGATGTTAAAAGGCAAGATGCCAAATAGAATGTTGGAAAAAGACAGCAAGGGAGGAGCAAATATCAAAGTGTTCAAGTGAGAGTAGAAGAAAGGAAGAAATTAAAGGAGGAAGATTGATGGAAGAATAGAGGCATTTTTATTAAACTGACCTGGCCACAGTTGATGATGATGATGATGGGGTTTACATTAAAGAATAGAATATCTGATTGTTTCTACGTATCCTTCACGTTTGAATGGTCTAATTTTTTACAATAATGTAAGAGATGCGAAACAACAATCTAATGTCTATATTTTAATGTCAACAAGATATAATTATTAATTCTTATTCTGAAAATAATTAGTTTTGAATTTGATTATAAATTATTTTAATCAATAATTAATGTTACATGGATTTAGACTAGTGCCTACCTACATAATTAAATATTGGATATTGTTTTACTGTGGCAGTGTAATTTTTGTTTCTATATAAATCAATATTAATTAATTGCAATTATTAATGAATTAGTATAGCAAAACTACAATGTGATGTTTATTTTACTGAAATTCAATTAAACTGGCATGGCTTAGCATGCAACTTATTGAAGTGTGTATAGACAATGTAATAGTTTTATGCTGTAAAATAAATTAAGGAATTATTGGTTACTGTTAAGGTTGTTAAAATTTCCCAATTCGAGCACTGATTATAACTATAGCCTATATTGTTATATTTTATTTATATTTATGAATACAACTCAATTACTAACTACTGGTAGTTCAATACATACTTTTTTACCCGCCTAGGTGGCGTAGTTAGCTAATGCGCTAGTTGTTTTGAGCTTGACTACCAAGGACGGGGAGATCAAGGTTTGAATCTCGGTCGGGTGGACTGGGGGAGGATTTTCCACTCTCTTTCCACTCAAATGCGGGTTCACTTCCTCTAAATTCAACCTTCCCAGCCTTCCCAGTTGCTAAGCCATTGGCTTAATTAGTACTTAAGCGTATAACCTGGACAGGTAGTAAGATGCGGTGCTAAATAAATAAATACTTTTATTATTACATTTTTCTGCTGAAAATTATTGATTGATTCATATTTAAAAAATAAAATACAGACAAAATTATAATTATTACATGTAGTAAAAGTTTGAGAAGATACAATAAAAAGAGACAACAAATAAACCATCTCAGAAAAAAAAGTAACAGGATCCAAGGACACACATTCATTCAGACAAAATTATAATTAGTGCATAAAAGAAAAAATTGATACAGGTAATTAGAGTGTTGATCATCACATTTTGCTTTACTTATCTGATTAAATTATCAAAGTGCAACATTTTAGATTATGATCAGTCTACCTCTAGAATGTACAGCAATAACACAAAATGCATTGAAAGTCAAAAGAAAGGAGTTATTCTCCAATAAGGACTGTTCCCAATAATCAGTGCACCAGGAGTCTGGTATTTGTAATGTTTTTTTATTTAACTCTTATTTATGTTAACTATTCTCATTTATTGGGTATGAAAATCATCCATACATTGAATAATAACCAAATTCAACCTTTTTTTTTATTTTTCTACAATACAACCATCTTTAAAGGCACTGAAGCACAAAGACAACAAAATAATTAACTATGCCTTCTATGAAATAACATAAAATCAGCCAGTGACACACCCCATTGTGTGTGGGAAATGGTATAGGAGTGGGTCCTAACTTCAAAGAATTTTAATAAAAGCCTAAAACATATGAAGTATTTACAACTAAAATATTCACCATTGTTGAGTGTATAGGCTAAATTTTAATAAACTTAGAAGGTTTATGACATGGTATTATACAAGTATGTACAGATTAAAAGTGCCCCTAAAATACCTAAATAGAAAAAAATGTAGGGCTACAGAAATTGGCCAAATATCTGTTGAATCATTAAGGATATTCAAGATTAAAAACTCCAAAAAATTACAGATTCTAGATTGAAATTAAATTAAATTAGGCTTATTTTTTATAGTTTTTATTATGTTTACTGGTGGTTTTGCCCGACAACCAAACTTCAGCACCTTAATTTAGGGGCCTACACCTTTATGTGAAAAAACTCAAAATTGAAGAAGGAACCCAAACACACATCAATGTGGAAAAGTTAATCTCTTAGTAATATTTTTTTGAAGATACAGATTTGAGATTTGAAGGTAAAAGGAAGATTCAGCTTCGACCCATCTTTAATAAAAATAATAACTTTTGAAATATTATAAGATCCCCTTCCATAGTAAACTCCTGGGAGCAAACTGACATCACCTATTTAAAATATGGATATTAACAGAAACAGGGAAGGCATATCATGTGTAAAATTTTGACTGACTATTAATATGACACACTTGTATTCACCAAACGGCTGTGTTTATAACAAACCTTTATAATTATTTATGTTGCTAATGCCTATCAAATTGTGTCATTATCTAGTAATTTTGAGGGTAGGCCTAAACCTATTTGTTTCTTAAAATACATTGTCCTACAGATTATAAGAATAATCTCAACCTAGTTGTTTATCTATCTTATCTGTGTTATAAAATTGATGAATGGCACCTTGCTGGTTTAACATTCGATTACACAGACTAAAAATTATATTATAAATTTGTAAGTGATCAGGGTTACTTTCTATTGGTTCCACTTAAACTAAACATATGGAACACAAACACATAAGTTAATAGCCTAGCTTACATTTTAACTCCAAGAGAAAAACTATTACATTAATTAAGAGCAACTAACATATTTTGGAAATTTCATTCCTTAGCATCTGAGATCCCTCCAGCACATATAGAAAATGTTGCTTCATTTTCTGGTAAATCAGGGCTGTCATAAATCTTGGCAATTCTCAACTCTCCTCTTCCCTTCCTCAGCATTATACGTGTAGTGGAGGCGTGCGCTAGAATGTGGCCTCCAATCGGTTTCTTGGGGTCTACCTGAAATGAGAGTGTAGCTCCAGGGTCAGCCGTCATCTGGTTTGTGATGAAAATGGCCACGTTGTACTCCTCCGAGATCTTCTGTAGTCGAGACATGAGCTGGGCCAACTTCTGCTGACGGTCAGCTAGTTCCCCTCGGCCGCTGAAATCCACGCGAAACAGAGCCATTACCGAATCTATTATGAGAATTTTGAAGACGCCTGCTTCCTCGTGAAACTTTGCGGCAACGAAGTCCAACATTTCGTACTGTTGTTCGCTGGTATAAGCACGAGCATATAGGACGTTGTCTAACACAGCATTTTCGTCCAGACGGAACCTGCTGGCGATGCTGCGAAGTCGATCCGGTCGAAAAGTATTTTCTGTGTCAAGGAAAACTACTTTTCCACCCGTGTAACCGTTCGCTCCAGGCATTTGAGCTGTGATGCAAAGTGTATGCGAGAGTTGGGTCTTACCCGTCCGAAACTCACCGAACGCCTCTGTTATAGCCATAGACTCCATTCCTCCTCCGACCAATTTATCCAACTCCTGACTACCGGTGCTAATACGAAAAACTTGTTTACGGCGTTCACTCATTTCAAGGGCAGTATAAAATAAATTAGGCTCAAGTTTCGCGCAGGCCTCTTTAATTTTGTCCACCTTAGCCTCTGAAAAACCCTTTATGTTACAAAGACGTTTACGGGTGCACATTTGGATACCTCTGATGGTGCATATTCCCGAAGATTTTAGTTTCTTAATATCAGCCACATTAATTCCATGATTTTGAAGAAGATCCACATCCAGGAAAAAGCTCTCATCTTCATCAACATCATATGTAACAGCATTAACAACTTGGTCTTCATTCATTGTTCGGAAAACAATGTTTCAAGTGATTAAGAAGAGTTAATGTATAACGTCCTCAAGATTTTAGCTGCTTACAAACACTTAGGCCAAATACCATTCAATGTATGTCTAATCACCACAACAATAACTTTTTATGGATTCTTCTTTTCAGGCATTCTCTATATTCTTTATAGCAAACTTGAACACCACGAATAAGTTTACACTAGTTAAATATTAGCGTTTAATACAAAAACTAAATAGTAACTTCCCAAATGTACAATTTAATACGTTTATCTTTTGGTTGAACAAAAGTCTATATGCCCAGGTGGTGTATAATAGACTATGGTATAAAACTCATTCTTTAAAAATTCAATTCAAACTAAGCGCATATATTTTTTCAACAGCTTAACCAACACAAGCTTTGTTTATCAAGAAAAACCAGTTCAAAGCATTTCATATGAAGCATTTGAAACGATCTCAGAAACTCATTTTATTATATATTTAGAGTTTATTATATATAAAATCTTATAATTTAAAAAAAGTTGACTTATAAGAAGAAAATACAGCGTTTCTGAGAAAAGGAGTAAATTGGGAAGTACTGAGCTAGTTGGTGGCACTGTACAGTTCAGTAATCGGTCGGTTTTTGTCTCTGATCCGTCTTCTAACCTTTCTTGTCGTAATCATTCAATGTATAAATTATCAAAATTCTTATCAATTTGATTAATGTCAAAGTTGAAAAGCTGTTTTGTTAATTTTTACTTTTAGTAATAATGGCTCGTGTTTTGGTTGGTGTAAAAAGAGTTATTGATTATGCAGTTAAGGTAAAAAAAAGTGGGAAAATTATAAATTAATTTTAAGTTCTATTAATATGAGATCATAATGGGTTCAAAAAGATGACCGTTTAGTGACAATACAACATATTATGCAAGGCCTAATGTTTAATCCATGACGTATTTAATTTACCTAACCATTAAATTTGGTAGGCTATTACTATAAAATCTATGTCACTTGTTTGCAATTTAATTAAAATGTAACCCAATAGAAATGTTATATTTATTATTAAAATACCATAAATTTTATACCCATAATACAGGATGTCTAGAGACCTGGGCTGTATCCGAATAGTCAAGTACATGTAACTTGATGCAGTCTTCATAATTTTAAACTTCTCGCGGTTTTCATAGTGAAGACTGCATCAAACTATTCGAACGGCAACACACTTGGGCCTGTAGTGCTGCTTCCTACCGAATAACTTGGAAACTGTAAAAGCCAACTATTAGCTCTAATGAAAACGAAATATTTGTGTAAGTCTGTGCTCAAGCAGACGAAACGATAATACTAAAACAATTGCCAGTCAAACACCGCAAGAAAACCGCATGGCTCATAGCTTTTGTATCCATGGTTACCAAGACCTCGAGAAGACTGCATCGGTCTAGTCCGCGACTATTCGGACAGAGCTACACTTGGCAACGTGATTTCCAATGCAGCTATCAACGCCACTGAGCCAACACGACGCCGCATTAGTAGACTATTCAGATACAGCCCTGGAAAACAGGGAATTTGATCAAATTTATGGAATTTTCACACATTCATTAAAATAGTACAAAACTTTCATTTACAATAGTCAAAATAACATTTTTCTTCCAGTTAATAGTGACTGCAAGTCTTTTTAAACACAGTTGAGGATACTAATCTGAATTCTCAAAAGTCAACATGTGATTTTTCTTACATCTTTTCATCCCTCTTTCTGCTTGTTTCCAACCAAAGTTGAGTAAATAAATTATTCATGAATTTTGACATTTTAATAAAGGTTTGTTTGTCCCCAAGTAACACACTGGACAGACACGATATTTTGAATTTGGCGCTAAAACCTTCCAGAATGCTTCACTGTTCTTCATTAGCCGTAGTGTGTTGTCCTGAACTTACTAGTGCTTGTTATTTCATTAGTTAAAAAGTTTATTTAATATTACTCGACCAACATACGAAAATTCATGTAAATAGTATAGAGTATGTTGATTGGTCGTTTCCCTCCATACTTATTCTTTAAAGATATTTCATCCCTCCTGAACTAGGCTAAGACTTAAATGAATAGCTTACATTTGAAAGCATAACTTTTGTAAGTTTGTTTGTTGCAGATTCGTGTAAAGCCAGACAAAACAGGGGTGGTGACTAGTGGCGTCAAGCATTCCATGAACCCTTTCGATGAGATAGCCGTGGAGGAAGCAATTCGTCTAAAGGAGAAAAAGGTTGCCCAGGAGGTGGTTGCTGTGTCGTGCGGCCCAACCCAGGCCCAGGTGAATTGGGATACTGAGAGAGTGGCAGGGTTTGGTAGAGAACACACTGCCTTAAACAGTCTCCACCCCGCCAGTGGGCGTGCTGCGCTAATAGAAAGAAGCAAACTAGTAACATCCCTAGAAGCATTAGTCTTGTCTTATTTGCCTGTAACAGGGAGGCTGGAGTTCCCTGGGTTTATTGAAAATACATTTTCTCTTAAGTTCTTCATTACTCACTATTATCCCAACACCATAGTTAAATGTAGATACAAGTAGTAAGAGGGTGTGAAAAAATAAATATATAAACAAGTTCCACTCCAGACCTGCCCAACCTTGACTGGAGTGAGGGTAACTTAGGCAAAAATTTGGTGTGTCCGAGGGCAACATAGAATATAAAATGTTGTAACGTGAATGTTTAAAAACTAAGTTTAATAAATCCTACCTAACTACTGTTAAACTACATAAGTGACATGTCAATGTGTGGAAAACTTTTTACTGTACTAAATAAAACTACGCAGATTACCATTTAAGTGTAAATGAATCATGAAAGTGTACAAAACAACAATACAAAAAATTCAATTCAATTATAAAAAAAAGATGTTTATTTTTTAGCTCTGAAAATAGTTCACTCAAAGTTCAATGCGATACTTGGCACGGCATATTTTCAGCCAGCACATTGTAGTTTGGAATGTATTTGTTAAGAGCCACTCTCATGCAGTCATTTAAATGTTTATCACTTAATGATGACCTGTTATTTTAATTCATGATTGAAAACCCCGATTCGTATAAGTACATAAGTAGGTAGAACCAAAACATACACTCACTTTTAACACTCTTGACACCATACCCATCGAATTTATGGGCGCCAGTTCTTACAAAATTCGCCAAGGCCGTCAATTCTATGGGGTCTTGAATTTAAATCAGCATAAAATCTTTGGCCATGTTTTCCACGTGTTTGGTTAGTGCTATGCATTCCTTGGACTGTTAGTTCCGAATTGTGGTCATGGATGGAATCTCACTTAACATCTGAGTGGGGTTTTTATAACTAGAACAACCCTCCAAATAGCTCAAGCTCATTGATTCTTATCGTGAAGAATAGCATGCACTTCTTTTTTTGTGTGTTTGTACTGCATAAACGTTTGTGAGGAGAAGGTTTATTTGATAATGAAATAGCATAAATAGTGAATTTACCTCATGATATAGATGGAAATGATGATGCATTAGGAGAATTGGCAGAATTAGTGATAGCATATAGAATTAATGCTGTTTACGAAAGGGAACGCCATATTATAGTAGGTCTATCTCGCAAACATACTCATGAAAATATTATTTTTTATTGTAGGGCTTGAATGCTTCTTCAATTATGAATAATGTGTGTTTGAATGATAAACACTTTACATATAAGCTATCATAATTTCTAATGTATGCATTGGATATTATCTGACAGGTAGGCCTATAGCCAATAAAATATAATTTATAATAAATTTATTTACAAATCCTGTAGCATTTAAAATTTAGATTAGGTATTCATTGTGAAGCTATTCACTATTAGCCTATATGAATATTTTATTGTATACAATGACACCTATCACCTAGATCTACTTTAACAGCAGATTGTATGAGTTTATTATTTGTAAGACTTTATTGTTTTTGCCTTTTACACTACTTTTAATAAAAACCCTAATATGAGAACCTTACAAGATATCTCACAAAATTAAAATTATTCATAATAAAGAAAAATGTAGCTCTAAACTGGTCTTTGAACTTTTAAAATCCAATGTGTGGCTGTGGAGATTTTTTTTTTTTAATCTCTAAGATTGCCCGGTTTCTGCAGGTAGTTACATGATCGTGGTCCTGTTCTGAAAGTGTTAATGATATGCATTTTAGAATAGGGTAGGCCTGCTGGTCAGGCAAGACTAAGTTCCAGGAGTTGGTATCATTCACTCTAGTTTTCATTGCGTAATGACCTGTCGAGGATTTAAAATGCTCTGCCTGGTCTTCTCTATACAAATGATTAATAATTGTGATACAAACTTTTGCATGTATATTATTATAGTAATGAATTAATCAGAATTCCTATTATCTTGTATTTACACTTGTGCAACTGTACTAAAACCTGCTTCGATGGCGGCCACATGCTTTAAGGTGTCTTTCTTGCAATAGACTAGACTAGACTAGACTAGACTGCCGATGACAGGGAGATCGTGGGCCAATCCTGGTTAGGTGTATTGAGGGTGGTTTTACTTAAATGGTTTCCCACTCTTTCCACACAAATGGAGTACACTTCCTATAAATTCAACCTTTCTCATCCCTTACTCATTAGACTAATTAGTGTATAGGTCTATAATCCTAATGGGCAGTAAGATGCGATGCTGGAAAAAACCTACATAAACTAATTTAATTTTATATTTAATCATTTGGAGATGTTGGACCTAGATTACAAAACTCTGCAACCAAATAATATAGTTTGGGGAGGGGGAAACGCCTAAATTAACATAGTTTATTGTGTTCTCAGAAGAAGCTATGTATGGTTCTCTATATAGGTGTGAACCCTTTGATTTACATAAAGTGTCTAATTTTTTGCAGGAGACGCTACGTACGGCCCTAGCTATGGGCGTGGACAGAGGCATCCATGTGGAAGTATCCGAATCAGAATATGAATCTCTACAGCCCATACATATCTCCAAGATCTTGGCCAGGCTAGCCCAAGACGAGAAAGCTGATCTGGTCATTGTTGGGAAGCAGGTGAGATTCCACTTATACCCTGATTTTGGTTGGAAGAACAGTAGAGAAAATTCAAATTTATTTATTTGCGACCAATATTGATAATATTTTACTATTTTATTTGTGTTATTTTATAGGTATTGATAATATCCATCAAAAGTGACAACTGCAGATAACAAGACTTGACGTATGAATATATTAAAATTGTTTTAGTAACTTTAGTAACTAACTTCTACTGTTCTTCCTACCAAAATCAACCTATAGTAAAATTTATTCCAATCTACAAACAAAGATTACGACCCTATTAGTATAAAAAATCTGTCGGGTTTGCAGTTGGGAAGACCATGGAATCATGGGGAAAAAATAATAATAATAATAATAATAATTATTATTATTATTATTAGTACTGCGTCTTACTATCCGTTTGGGCTATACGCACTTACGCTAATGTGTAATGGTAGGGTGATTGTGAGATGAAATGGAGGACCTACAGCTTAACGTGAGATCCGAACCACAGTGGAGACCTGGCATTGCACACATTCACAAGTTGTAATTAATACACGTCTTGTCAAAGGTGAAGGAAGGGTTCGGCAATCAAATCTGTGCCAGGACCGAGTATTGAACCCTGGACCCCCAGCACAGAAGTAAAGACACCTAACACCTAGACCGCCAGGTCACCAAATAATTATTACTATAAAGAAACGGAAATAATTCCAAAAATCAAAAGAATTATTAGTGGGAAAGTTGTTAACCTATAATGTGCTTTATATTATTTGTATATACCATAGTACATTTAATTGTATTTTATTTAGGTGTGTGTTTCTTTACACAAGCTTACATACCCATAAAATACTCAAAATTGTAAGGTTCATAAAAAAACATTTGACTAGCTATGAGTTTCCCCATTCGGACTCTACACATATGCTTTAGTTACACTAATGTTATAGAGATGAGGAAGGTTGAATTTAAAGAAAGTGTACCCACATTGACATGGAGAAAGAGTGTAAAACCATTTAGAGAAAACTATCCTAATCTCACCCTCATTAGCATCCTAGTCTATTGTAAAAGTGATACCTAAGACCTTTTGACAGCTGAAGGCGATAATAATTCTATAGTATAAAAAATTACATAGAGAGATGTACCCTTCTCTCTATGTATATTTACTTTTATGAAATCATATATATTTAAAAAGTTTGCAATAAAGTACTTGCACACTAAATCCTTAATGTTGGTGTATATTGTCAATAAATTGTGTCTGACAACTATGCATTATAATCAAACTCCTTCCAACAAGCCTGGCATTGAGACTTAATGTATGTATATGCTTTTCATTGATGGACAAAGTAAATTGATTATCGGTGCTGCTAAGCAGACATACAAAATAATTGGTTAACTGGCCTTAACTTAGAATTAACTAATTCACGGACATGTTTGCAGGCCATTGACGATGACGCAAACCAAACAGCACAGATGACCGCCGCTTTCCTGGATTGGCCTCAGGGTACATTTGCCTCTAAGGTAGGTGGCATTGTGAAAACTTGAAGAACAGTAGTGATCTGATTACAAAAAAAGGTACTAAAACTGCTATCATAATCTATTGATTGATACATCATGGGTACAAGGAGAATTTAATTTTGGGAGAAAGGAGATTAAAACTTACGTTAATGAAATTATGTGTTACGACTTACTATTAGAACCTAAGATATCAATACATTTTTTTTTTATTCTGAAAATTGAAAAATGACACCATGAATTACTATTAGAACCTAAGATATCAATGCATTTTTATTTTATTCTGAAAATTGAAAAATGACACCTGGATACAGGAATCTAACCCGGGACCTTTGGCTTAGTACGCCATGTAGTATGCTATACACACTAAGCTATCCAGGAATCATCCCGTGCCCAGGTTTATTCTTCACACATATTTTAAGGCAGAGGCAGAGTTGTTATTTTATACAGTAGGCATAGTGGTGGAACTCTTGTGTAATAGGGGAGGAGGTAGCAAGTAACAAAAACTTTTTTTAGGGACTTTCTATCCTCCTTTCTCCCAGCTAATGCTAATAAGTTGGATGCTCCTAGAAGCTATTTCAGTGTCCTTGTTTGGAGAGTTTTTGAAAATTGTACTTTTTTAACATCTATTTAAAATAGTTGCTCCCTTCCCCTCCCCCCACAATTGATTTTTTGAAATTTGTATACTTCTAGACCTAGTAGCTATTGGCAATTTGGGATAGTCCGCCTATGGCAAATTAAAAAACCCGTTTGATGCTTCTAAAAGCTATTTTAAGAAGTACTCACCAGATTTTTCTTTTATTAATTATATTCCCAAGAATATATTTTAAGTGGTCCTCACCCAGAAATTTTGATATTCAGAATGCCTACAATAGGGATGTTCGATCCAAGATCGATCTTTTTGAAAATCGATTATTTGACCTCAACTAATCGATTATTTCGATCGATTCAAAGGCTTCGATCTGATTCACATATCGATTCTTTTTATAGCGATTTCAAAAAGATCGAAAGAAAAAACTTTGAATCGATTTAGGGAAATTTGGTTGGCCTTAGGACAGGTTTTTGTTGACTACTAGTATTAGGAGAATTTCAAAATCAAGGTTTGCAATCTTGGGCTGCTAATTAGTTATTTGTTTTGTTTTAGTATAGTGCAGAGAATAATCTACTGCCACTGGTCTGTTCATTTAATGCCTAGATTTTGAAAGTTATAACATCGCGTTTTTATTCGGTGCTATAAAACCCTTACAAACAAACAAGATGCGGTGCTAATAATAATAATAATAATAATAATATATTTATGGTAACGTGATGGCCCAGAAGTCAATTGTGTGGAAGTATTTGAAATTTCGCATAAATTTTGTTATCTCTAGGTGTGCAAAGCTCTGAAATTTTGACTCGGCTCCTAAAAAAATGTATCTGCCTTGACTTAACTTCCAAAAAAAATCTGGCTTTGACAATTACGAAGCTTTGACAGCTAAAATACTCTGTTTATGTTTAATTAATACCACTATGAGCTGCGTACATTACAAATGAATATTTATATGGAAAAATCTGAGATAATTATTGAATTATTGCATGTTGTGTTAGTAACTTACTTTATCAAATTTCAATGAAATATTATAATTTACAGTAAAACATTTTCTCCTTGATTTAAGAAAATAGTTTGCAAATGAGCACAATATAACATATTTTTTCAAGCCTAAAACAATAATAAATAGTCAAACATCGATTTGCCTTCTAGAATATTTCATATTTTAGATTCAAAATAGCTTTGAATCGAAAAAAGTGTTCTTCGCACACCCTTGTAAGTTATGTAACTTTGTGTTTTAGATATTTGATTTTACTCCTTCACAAATGATTGAATGAAACCAATATTCAAAGAGTGAATTAAATAACTTACAATACTGTACCAGTTTGTGTTGATTTTTAATATAATATATTCTCATAAATAGTAGCTTGGACTAATTTGTCACANGATTTAAGAAAATAGTTTTTCAAATGAGCACAATATAACATATTTTTTCAAGCCTAAAACAATAATAAATAGTCAAACATCGATTTTCTCAAACAATAAATTCAAACAAATAAGGTGTACTGAATTCACAGTTTCTGAAAGAATAATTCACTGTGACTGAAGAAAGATAATAAGTGCGTCCCTCTCTGGGGTCTAGTGATTAATGTTCTGGTTTGTCTCCAATATAGAGATAGATTTTCTTAGGAATCTTCTGGAAGTTCCTGGATTCCCAATCGCCCTTTTGAGCTGGAGGGCAAAAACCATTTAAAGAAATACAAAATTTTACTAAGTGCCTTCTTCCCCTTACATAAATATGGTTTTCTACCTCCACTGATTCTTCTCTTCGAGAAATCATTTAAGTGCTCCTAATTGATAATAAAATCTAATAGTAAGCCTACCATTATACACAAGTGCCCTTAAATTTACAAAGTGGGAAAAAAACCATAAAAAAAAGTGTACATTGCATGTAAGGCCACACACATTATGTAAATCACTGCCCTTTGTGGTTACCACAAAAACAATTTAATTATCTTCCAGAGGCATTTAATAAGTAATAAATTTTTGCTGGCTCCACCTCCTTCTCGATACATTTTGACGCCCCCACCCCTCTACTCGATCATTTGGACGCCTTCCCATCCCTCCCCCCAAAACATTTTTGCTGCCTCCCTCCCATCAATACATTTTAACGCCCCCACCCCCGGTACATTTTTACGCCTCCCCCAGCCCTCTCATCGATACATTTTTGACGCCTTCCCACCCCTCCCTCGATTCATTTTGACGCCTCCTCACCCCTCCCCTAAATACATTTTTGCTGCCCTTCACACCCTCCCCTCGGTATAAATTTCGAGGGGACTGAATTGTATCAATTCCGACAGTTTTGTGATAAATTGCTTTTGTGAAAATCCTGAATTGTATCCACAAAAACTGGAATTGTATCCACTCCGAATAATATCCATTCAGACAGTTTTGAAATACGCACCTTTAAGAGAAATCCTAAATCATATCTGTTAGAGTTATAATTACAAAGGTTCATGGAATCGAATAATCACTATAACTTTAGTGTGCTGTATAAATGGATTAGTATTTTAATTGATAAAGTTACAAGTTAGATAACAAAGCGACCGGTGTATTCACATGGTTATACAAAAACAGGAAGTGGAAACATCATGAGTCAAAGATGCAAGTAATAGGCCTAACACACACATGAAAGGGGCGGAAACATTTGGAACTAAATGTTTCAAATATGACTATGTTGTTATTCACACGGTTAAACTATTGAATCAATGGAGCCGTGCTTTGGGCGTCAATTGTAAAACTATGGAATCAATCACCCCGCTTTGGGCGTCGATTGAAACACTACGGATTAATTCTTTGATATAATAATTCTTTGATGATGTTCAGGTTGTCTATAGCTCCGTGATCGAGCGCCTATCATCACTGTACGGAAAAGATACCGTTTAACCAGTTGTTTATAGCTCCGTGTTCGAGCACTAATTAAATCGGTATATTAATAAAATGTAATAAAGAGAACTGTTGATCGCTGTTTATTCACACACGGTTTGTTTAAATGACACCTGTTAATTACGTATACATATTCCAATTAAATGTTTTATATTACTGCACACTTGTGATATTAATGTAAGTTATTTTATACTGTGTTAGACTGACTGCCAGTGTATGGCTCTGACTGACTTGTGCGTGGGCTGGATCTCCCGGTGTAGATGTTTGGATCCCGGAGATGCCTTAAACATACGCACAACGGTTTATATATAATATACTCCTTGCCTATTTCTCCCCTCATCAACAGTGTAAAATCTAACTAATAGAAAGAGTCCTGGTGACAGGTGTTGTGAAGGCTAGTTTCTTATTGGTATAAGGGATTNACTACGAAGTTGTTCCTTTTAACAGGAAGTGACGCAGTTGTTCTTTTAACAGGAAAGTTGGTATAAAAATATATATTTTAGTGGTGAAATCCTTTTCACATTGTTTCTGAGAAGCACGTGTTTCTTCATGGATGAATTTTAAAAGGATACTCTACATACATTACTTTAAATAAAAATTACCTTCATCCATGACTTCTTACATAATTTAGATTAATCCAAACCAATATCATTACAACACACGCCCCCTCAACAAGTTACTATTTGACATTTTAGTTTTTAATTTTAGCAGTCTTATGATTAATTACATATTTATTTAAGTAGGCCTATCTTGACACCCCCTCAATCTTTACTGTGAATACACATGTAAAGCACTACATAACAAACAGCATGTTTCTAAAAGTAATAAACTTACTCTTTGCCAATGGTTTGGTAAACATGTCGGACATTTGGTCTTCAGACTTTATATATTTCAAAATTATTACACCTTCTTCTATCTTTTGTTTGATAAAATTGAACTTAATATCCACATAGTTTGACTCGCTTATTGTTTTCAGGATTGTTACCTAGATTAATTTCTGCTTGGTTGTCAACATGGATTACAACATGATTAATACTAAACAATTTAAAATCATCGATTAGCTTTCTTAGCCATCAGGCTTTAACAACAACTGAACTTAATGCGATACACTCGGCTTAGGTAGAAGACAGACTTTCAATTTGTTGTTTCTTTGATGACCAAGTAACAGTACACCCAAACATTTTAAAAACAAAACCTGATGTGGATTGTCTATCATTTGTATCAGTTCCCCAGTCAGAGTCCACAAACCCACACAAAATTTCATTGCTAGAGTTGCTATTAAAGACAAGTTTTAAATTTAATGTGTTTTTGACATACCTTAATATTCTTTTTATAGCTTGGTTCAACACATCATTTGCATGATTTTGGTATCTACTTACATAAGATATACTAGTACACAAATCCGGCCGTGTCCCTATAACTGCGTACATAAGACAGCCGATAATTGGTTGACATTTAGACTCCAGTTTTACGTCACTTGTTTCAGGCCTAACAAATTGAAATTTATTTTCCATAGGTGTGGGCATAGGCTTAGATATCTAGCATACCAAATCTAATCAAAATTTGCTCTAGGTAATTTGTTTGGCTCAGTTTAGTCACACCTTTTTCTAGGTCTTGGTTAATACATATACCAAAGTCGTTAGTTGCCAAACCTAAATCCTTCATACAAAAAACTTACTTAAATAACCTTTTAAATCATCAATTTCTTCCCTGCTTGTGCCAAACAACAAAATATCATCTACAAATAATAACAAGTACACTTTGTTCTCAGCGTCACATTTGGTATACAAACCAAAATAATTTTGAAATCGAACAAACCCCTTTCTTGTTATTACATCGTCAAATTTCAAATTCCAATATTTTGGCGACTTCTTTAGGCCATATATTGACTTGTTAAGTTTACTCACAGAATTATCATCACAGTCCTTAGGTAATCACAGCCCTTGGGTAATCGCATGTAAACTTCTTCATTTATATCACCATACAAAAAAGCACTTTGAACGTCCATTTGGTGGACTGGTAAACCTAACCTATTTGCAATACCCAATAGAATACGAAATGTAGTACTTAGTACTTTTTTCAACAGGAAAATACACATACTTTTCAAAATTTTCATTTTGCTGCAAGCCTCTAGCTACCAGCCGTGCTTTAAATTGAGATGGGTTTCCTTTACTATCATGTTTCACTATGTTAACCCATTTATTATCTATCACACGTTTGTTTACCGGGGTTGGCACATTTGTCCACGTATTTTTTTCAAGTACCACACTTAATTCTTTGTCCATAGCATCTTTACACTCATCAGAATGAATACTATTTATTGCTTCTTCATATGAATTTGGTTCTTGCAACATGCTTATGAAACTCATTTCAAAGTCTTTATGTCATACAGGTTTCTTCGTAAATCGTTTACCAGTTTCTCTCACTCCTTTAATGTCAGAGCTATCTTGTGAGTCTTCAGGCTGGGTTGCTTCTTTTATTGCGTCACGATCTTAGTCACTGCCATCTGGATTGCACTCCTGAATCTCAATCACCTCCTGGTTATTTTTGACTTCTGCCGTGTTCGATTTCGGAACTAAGCTTATTTTATTTCCGTACTCTTGAACACCATTTGTTTGGCATTGTTTATTATCTTTTACAAAAGCTATGTCTCGTCTCAATTCCACTGTGTTTGTGTTGGGGAAGTAGATCCGGTACCCTACGTACAAATACGTATTATTTTTGGTAAAGTAGCGCCCTTTCAGAGTTCTATTGAACCGTTCAACGATGCTTGCCTTCACGTCCGGATTATGAGTGGTGTAGTAATGCACGCCTTCTTGGTTGAGAAATTTCCGGACTAGACGTGCAGTGAGCTCTGTCCCCTTGTCCATCTGTAAACTTAGAGGTTTACGGGCGCTTTATTTGAAAATGTCCCGAAATGCGTCTCTCACTACGCTCCTCATCTTGGATGGAAGCGTCCTCACCCAGGCCATCTTGTTAAATACGTCGATGACGGTGAGCAAGTACACTGCACCGTCATTGTATTTTCCAAGACTTTGCATATCGTTGAGATCGACTTGCCAGAGATCGTTAATTCTTGACACCACGTACTTGTTGCGTGAAAACGTTTTTATCACTGGTTTGTGTAGGATATAAACGTCCTGCGCACGAAGCCATTCTCGTACTTTGTTGGAATCTTTCTTGGACGTCTTTATTAGCGACGCCACCCCTGCAAACCCTGCAGGATGAAAAGGGTCATAGTAGATGTTGGCTAAACTGGCCATTTAGCTCGGAACGACAGCCACGTGTTTTCGTCTGCCCTTTCTAGTTTTTTCTTCTTAGGGTGTTGCAAAAGTGTTAAGTGGTTGGGGTACGGGCGTCGTATTTCTAATGGGCGCCAAACTTTTCGGATTTAAAATAAATTATTTCGGAAAGTTTATTTTTTGAATTGTCATTAGAAACTCTCAACAACCAGACGGCTCGCAGTGTCTTCTAACTCTGACCAGATCGTTGACTAAATCCACAATATTGTATACACGTAGAGGCGTATCGTGAATACTCACTTCCCTGTTTTCGTCCCAAGAGATATCGCTTCAGGTAATAATATGTTCCAGTAAAATTTCAGCTTTTTTTTAAGTGCCTGTACCGGTATAGTATTGTGTACAGCAGGGATGGGAAGGCATTTTCAGGTGGTGGAGGGTGTTGACTAAAGTGCAGATAGTGCTTTAGTACTTGTTGGTATAAAGTCCATTTAGACTTGTCGTAAAGTCTTGAAGCGAGGATTTTTTCTATTTCCTTGTCCAGCTTGGAGATCATTAGATTTGTGGCCGATGACACTTGTTGGGGGATGTTAATCGCAACGGTGTAATTTTTCCGGGGACACCAATATACTCTTTTTCGTGTATTCCATTATCTACTTGTTGAATAAGGGACCGAGGACACCGCTGATTAAAGGTTCTAAAAATAAGGGCAGGAACGCTCCTCCTTTCTAAACCATTAGTCCTCTCTTCTTCTTCTTCTTTTTCTAGCACTCTCCTCGTTTGACTAGCTTGCGTAGCACCTGCTTATGAGCACGTAATTTTGTTTTCTGCGAATTTTTCAACGACACCCACCCTTTTAAAGTGTTGTAGGCACACTCGCAAATAGAATCAATAAGTTTCTTGTCGGCCGTTTTCATCAAGGCGACACGTTGCTGCGGGTTCATACGATTCATCACACGTAGCAGAGGGGCCTGCTTCAACACTTTGGGACTCACGGTTATGAAATGACCTGTAATTGGGAAGTTTCTGTGTTTTTATAGCTTTTGCATGGTAGGTGCACGAAGCACCCGATATTTGTGTGGGTTTTCTATCTGAACCATTCGGGTGTACCTGGTTTTAAATCCAACAATATATACCCTTGGGGAGTACTTGTAACATCAGCGTAAGCCTCTTGTAAAAGACAAAGGTTTTCAAGACAGACTTGACGTGCAAATTGTTGAATCTGAGCTTTATCCTTAGGATTTGTAAAAAGCACGATATAATGTGCGTTTAAGGAAATGTCTCTTTGGCCCTTGCCCTGGTGGAATATATTTTGTTTAAGGTACATGACGATAATATTTTGATGGTGGCATCCTTTGGTGAAAAGATCGATGACCACTTTATTGGCTTCACGCATCAGGTCGCCAAGGATAATCAGCTGTGGAGAGTCATTACAGGTGTCATTTATTTCCGGCAAACCCTTACAGAATATGACGCGATGACTTGAACAATCTTGTTCGAATCCCGTTTGTCATAAAGCATAATACCATGTGATTTTATCAAATTTAACGTCAGACATTGTGTCCAAGTGACGGATAAAGTCGACTATAAATTGTGACTTTACAGAGCCGGAAGGGCCGCTCATGATGACCGAAAGTGGATGTTTCAACTTGTCCATTATGTTTGAGACTGAGCTTATAAGCTAAATGAACTTGTATTTCTAGGATAGGAGGGAGGGAGTGTAGACGTTAAAACACAAACATAGCAGTTTTTATAATATGTATTCACACAAAAATAGCTAACACCATGAAAAGTATACTTAAATATTTATTTACAAATATATCTCATGACATGAAAAGTATTCTTGGAATGTTTATTTACACAAATAAAAGTTTTAAAAATATGGTTCATGCCATGAAATTATACTTGGAATATTTATTTAAATAAATAATTTTTTTTATAAATATAGCTCGTATCACAAAAAAGTATATTTAGAATATGTATTTACATAAATAAAAGTTTTACAAATATAGCTCGAACCATGAAAAGTATACTTGGAATATTTATTTACACAAAATAATAGTTATAGAATATATCTCAAACGTTGGAATAAATTATACATGTTTAGGTGTAGAGGAAACAATAATAAAATTTATTGAGCTTATAGAGGGAATAGTGGCCTCAGTGTTAATTTACAGTCAGATAGTTTCAATTTAAAATATGTACAAGAAAAAAATTACTAGAATTAAAATCTATACAAACAACTAATTATATTTTTCTAGAAATATTCAGGAAGGCGAAGGATTTTATTGGAAAATAAAAAAATATAAAAAAAGTTTTCCGGGTGCATAAAATAAATCAATAAAAAAATGAAAAAATCTCAAATTTAAAAAAATGGTATGTCAGTGGAACTGTCTAGAGGGAAAGAAAAAAAAGTTATTATTCAGCCCGTCTAAATGATCAGCTTTTATTCGTGGCGAGCGCGTTTACAAGTACTCTGATACCCAAACGGCAACGTATTATAATAATCGGTTATCAGACGTTTGGTGTACACGGGCCGGTAGACTTTAGTCTGCGAAACGGTTCATACAGTCGCAAGACCTTTGCTTACAATTTTGTGCGGTATCTGTATGTATCTTTCCGTGGACTGTTCGTTGACCATCGCTTTCAAAACGTCAAAATTAACGTCGTTCCAGTTGCCGTAGTTTATGGTGATCCCGTGAACCTTGCGCACCCTTTGTGTTTTGGCAGGATCGCTAACACAAACCAACACAAACATGGTACGCGTAATTCTTGGGACCACCAGATACAAAGGCGCTAATATAGCTTCCCGGACCGTAATATTGAAGTTCGTCAGTAAGGTCACCTAAAAAGTCTCCGGTCGGTGGACTCCAATCGCCGGGGCGTTCCGTGAATAGAACGCTATCTGTATCGTGATACAAAACGCGGTCCCTTAATTGTTCAAGTATGCTGTATAAATGCAACCTAATCATAGCAGTCGTGTAGCATGCCACCGCCACACTCGTGTTAGGGTTAGGGCGCAACGAGTCACGCGAATCCTTGTAATTGGGGAACATAACCTCATCATTTACATCAATGACGCTGTCCACGGTGATGTACTGATCTGTCAGGTACTTGTGGATGCCATGATAGTCGTTAACAACGGCTACGTGTGGTAAATCGGGTCTTTGCTCAAACTTTCCCCTTAGCGAATTTAAAAAGAGTTTAGCCAGAGTGCGGAGAACAGGGTTTTTACAAACACAGTCGAAATCAAGTTTTACCCCTTTCCTTTCCTCTACTCATAATTTTGAATATATGATAACTTTTCCTCTCTTAAGGTACACTCTGGCCATCTATTGGCTTCTTGTTTAATTTTCAAAAAAGTATCAATGTACCCGTGAAACAATCTTCCCGAACGTGTCTGACGATCGTAAACAGATACATTGTATACAGTGTACTCCCACACTTCGTGTACTGCTTCAACAGTGTAGACTTTCTCAACGGCTTTCCAGATTTCGTCAATCACCTAGACGCCTGTCAACCAGCGATCTTTTTTGTCGTAGTGCTGGCACAATGCCCCGAATTTCCTGCACAAGATGAACATTAACTTGTCGTACATCCATGTAGGCAATACGGGCATGAATAATACCCGCTGAAGCGTCACGGTAACTTTGGCTATGCTTTATACTTGATCTATAGACGGACAATTTTGTGTCCAAGTAAATTTTGGGGTGGCTAATGGGATATTTTTTGTACTTGCAAACGTATGGATAAAATGAACACACATCCAAGTACTTGATATTCTCTCCACTAGAAAGGTCTGCTTCGCGGAAAAGTTTGATACCATTTGTACGCCCGCGAAAGAATGCGTCCCTGGGACTGAGGGGCTCCTTGATTAACACCTCGTGCTGGAGTACAAAAGTCTTCGACTGTGCGTTTAATCGCATTACACGTACACTCCCACATCTCTACGACCGTGTAGCTGGCATTCTTAAACTTTTACACGCAAGACATGGTCGCTTCATAACGCGTTTCCATGGTCTCGTGGCGGCTGTTTTTGATAGAGGTTGTCCAGTCAGGATAACAGAGGGGCCCCAGAACTGGAAGACGGTGGTGGTATATCCAGCTTTAAAAACGCCGTCTACATGTCACCCTAACACATATTCCTCACGGCCGTTACCCGCATAAAGGATAGAGACTTTGCGTTGATGGGCCTCCCAGCAAAGCCATTATACGGTGACGTTCGACCGTTGGTCTGCATACCTGTAGCCACCGTTAGGGATAATACCAACAGTATTTTCCTTAAGATGACTTCGGCGGTAAACCAACATGGCAGCTCCTGCGATCGTACACGCCTCTCTGAAAGGATCCACCCTGGCTATTTTCATAAGCATATCTCTAAACTGCAGGCAGGCCTTCCGTAGGATCTCTACATCTTTCACGAAGTACAGTTACAACTCGCGGTTAAAATTAAAGACATAATTTTCTTTGACTAACGAGTCATACCACTTCTCAAAGTTCTCCTTTCCCTCAACCGACATCTCACCGATACCGTATTCCTCCTTTGGCGGCAAGAGACCCCTATACCCCACGTTTTCTCTTTTATTGGACAAATGGGGGAAATGTCCCTTGGCGAAAAACTGGTCCAAGCCGAATGTTTTTGGCATCTTGGACAACGACATCGGGAGAAAGTTCGGCGAGTCAATAAAGTGTAGCGGGCCGTAACGCATAGACATGATTTCCCCGCCGTTCATTATGAGCTCTAAAGTCCATTTTTTAACCTCCATCATATATATTTTAAAATAAAATTCCCATAATAGAATTTCGCATTATGACTTAGGAGAATGAAATCCTTAAATTTTGTTGCTTTAATTTTCTCTATAAATCTGAAAAATTGGGCCATTGTGGTATCATCCTTGAATATGCGAGTTCTATCGCCCCCACATTAGGTGCAATGATTGTCATTTACATCTATATGAATGCAGGCCTTGCAACACATCTGTATGACAAAGAGGTTAGGATCGTCTAAGTACGTGTTGACTGCACCTTGAATAAGCGTTTCTTGTCTGCATTCAAAATCATAGAACACAAACATTAAACTGATTTTTTCCAGTGACAGATTGAATGGAGCTTGCTTCATATAGCAGAAATGACCAAAAGGACGATGGGTCTCACATACTCTATAAAAAGTCTCATAACACCTATGTGAATAATTTGAATTTTCCTAACTGAAAAATTGCCCGCATACCTTACAAATTTTTATGACATCACAGACTGACATGTGACTCTTTAAAATCCGGGACGCTTATGGTTATCAAAACATGCCTGGCTTGTCAACCAACGCCCACAGTCTTTACAGGTCACAGTTTGACCTCCACTGCAGACCACTTTAGCGTAAAACTTTTTGCGCGTGGACTCGCACTTGTGTTTATTCTTATTAATGAACGGCACTCGTGGCAAATGTGCATGACATCAAAATGGTTTTGCTTATCGTCGTGAAAATACAAATCAAGGTAACCCTTAAAGGAATGTTCGGGAGAAGTAGAGGACATGCCTCCTCTGACGTTCACTGAAAACTCTGATTTTGTATATGGAGAGGTATGTTTTAAATTGTTTCAGCTCGGTGAGCCCACCAACTTTCACAAGATTCACACGGGCATCACGGCATAGTTCCTCTACTTTGAGTTTTTGAATAACACGACCCATTTTGATTTATTTTAAACGGTAATCACGTCCATGCATCATGGATCTCTTTTATTATCCCATATAGCTTTGGCGACAAACAATAAACGGACAAGACAAAGTTTATCTCCGCCATTTTAATAGTAACTATCCCTTGGTTTTTACTCCTATATATGCTAACGGGAGAGAGTTTATCACATTTATTATTACCCCTCCCACGCGGATCTTTAAAGCGGTGTAACTTGATATACAAGAGGGACGAATTGAGGAGCGAAGCATTGCTTTGTAACACTCGTTCTACAATAGAGAGCACAGCCTACGCGTCAAGCTCATCTGCTTGCCTAAATGAGAAAAATACAGGTCTTGACGCGTAGTCTGTGTTGACTAATAGTAGGCCTACGTGATCCTCGTCACTGACTCCATTATCCTGGAGACATTCTATGAAACCATTAATTTGCTCCTCGAGCCAGGTTTGAGCGTCACGATCGCTTTCTGGCCTCCCTAATTGTATGATCAATTCACGCCTGACATAAAAAACGCCTTAATAGCTTAATTCTCTTCTCGACGATTTGAAGAGAGACGTCTTGGGACAAAGCTCCACCAGCCTGGTTTACCGGGCCACTGATTCCCGATTGTGGTACCGAAGATGGTCCTGCTGTCGCCACCACCATGGGTTGCGGGAGGACCGGAAACCCCGTCTGCCTCGCCGCAGCCTGGGTTCGAATACCATCTCCCTGTCTTGGTGGTGGTGTTCATGCGGCGGGGTAAAGGGGTCTCACAGCTGGCGGTGGTGGGAGGATGGATCCGCTATTCCCACCCTCTATTTGAACTATAACACAATAGCACGTGTCAAAGTAAACACTTTAAATAAAATTGTTCCAATCACATTTTCTGCAAACTACCGCGCATTTTTATTTTTTTAAATTTAATTTTAAAATGATACCACAACATATATAATACTTTTCAATTTCAATCTACTTTCGGTATTGATATAATATGTTACAATTTTTCCTCAACATAATTGCTTTAACTGATACCAAAATTCTCATTTAAATATAACTGTTCCAAACTACTGCGTATTTTTCTCTCTTTAAAATGATACAACATATATATAATACTTTTCAATTTCAATCTACTTTCGGTATTAATATAATATGTTACAATCTTTCCTAAACATAATAGCTTTAACTGATACCAACATTTGCAAAGTTTGTGTAATAAATACACTTAAACCCTAGGACAGGTACAAAGTACAGTCCAGGGCAGTTAATTTGTAGAATTTATGCTCCAAGTTAAACAAAATTGGGCAAGTCATCATAATACACTTACCCATCTCACCAACTAGGCTAGGCACCTCGAATATCAAAACGTCTGGTCACAACAACAACACGCGAACATCTGCTAGCGCCGAGCCTAGTGCCACATCTCGCCGCTAGAGTCCACCACCCTGCTCAATGCCACCCCAACTACAACAACGAGAACAGAGTAGAAAAGGATACCAACTGCCAGACTTTGCCAGAAGAACATCGACGCTTCTAGTTCCGCGCGTTTTCCCCCTTGCCGTGTGTTTATCTCAGTGATCCCCCACCCGTTTGTGGTCACGTCTAGATTGTTCGACGAGTGTGCACCATATAAAAGACCGTCCGTCAAGTAAGAGACTACTCTTGGACTAGGCTTGGACACTGGAGGACGAAGCAGGAGGCTTCCAGGACATATTGATATAATGTAAGGAGAAATTCATTTTCGAAGTAAATTAAATATTGTAACTATTCAAAATTCCCTTTTGGTCATTCTTTCTTTTTGAAAATAATTATTGAAGTCTTGTTTGAATCTTCGTTCTTTTTGAAGAACAGTGAGTTTAACTTTATTTACCTCTCTTGCGAATTGTGTTGCAAAATGGGTTTAGTAATGTAATAAAAAAAAACTATTACAGTGTGCGAGAGAACTATTGTATTATCTATCTATTTTTATATATAATTTACTTTGTCTGGTATCAAGTGTCTTCTGACATCTTATGCTGTAACAACAATAGCTAACATCAAGATGTATAAAGATTGTGTTTTTGTTGGGCGCCACCCCTAGTATATAGGATATGTTGCCGATTTTCCCCACCAGGGTTATTTTCCATCACCGCTTCTTACCACCTGTTTAGGTTATATGCATAGCTATTAGTTATTTCTATTTTTTGTAAACACTTTGTAACGTTTATTGGCGTAAACGTTACAATATAAGAAGACTAAACGGGCAAAAGAACAATAGTCTGCCTAAACACCAAAGTAAACATGGACTCCAACTCACCATAATGCCCCGTTCAACGTAATTGGTCTCGTCTCTCGCCGACCACCCCACCCCCCGGCGAACACTACATCCACGCCCGAGTTTTGTTGTTGAACTGAAGCGAGTGGATGGCGTGTCAGACTGAGCGAAGTGTACACCCATTGCATCATGGGAAGAAATGTTGACGAGTGATGACCTTGTAACAAATATGTGAAGGTCTGGACGTTTCGCCGGTGATGTAGAATATTCTCCCGTGAATTCCTACCCCTCCCCTCTGCTCAATGTATTTGTTCTACTCTGTTCTTTGTTTCCCCTTTGTTCCCCCTCCTCTCAGATAATAACTGTTTATATTCTGGTGCTGTGACTAAATATTTTCACTTCTTGTATCGACAGTGTCGTAAGACACATGCTAGGATAATGAAAAAGGTACAAAATTCTATTTCGGCCGTTATGCTTCTAAATTTCCTTTCGGACTTGTAAATATTTGTTTAGGGTTTAAATGATCTTTATGATCTTAACTGTTACCATAAATTGGACTTATATATATTTTGTTTGTAATGACAAACAAAATGTCCCCTCTGGACACACTGGAAATTATTAGATTTAATTAATGGTACTTAAACCTTTTTTTTCGTCATTATTGAATAATGACAGGTATTGTAGGACATGGTAGACATGTTATTTATGTTTTTGGATCCTTTTATAACCCATCAGGTTTTAAAAGCGATTATTGTTTTGTTTGAATACGACCATTTGTCGGTCGTCGACCAAAACTCGTATGGCTTTTGCCCAGGTTAAGATAGGAGTTATTTCGTAGCCCGTCTGGCTGTGGGATATTGACATTTATATTTACTTAAATAAGGATGTGTTCCTATTAGACTAGGGTAATTTTGGATTGCGACAAAATTTGGCAATACCTATCTAGTGTTATTCAGTTAGCCTGTTGTGGCTTGAACTTTGTATTACGGGTTGCCGCGCAGACCCAAAAGGGGCCATAGACAAATAATGGAATTAAACCTTTTGACCATTGTGGATCAATGTTGGTATGACAACTTTAGTATTTGGGTATAACCCATTATTTTCTTTGCANATATATATGTATTTTTATCCTTTTTTACCTTCTGTGTTAATCATATTTCAATATATAATATCTATTGTTATTTTTTTTAAATAAAGATACATTTTCTATATGCTATCTTTCAATTTAACGAGTTATTGGTTTAACTCTTCAAAGTTTCTCGACCTCCCCCTATTGCTCTAAGTATATATATATAAAAAACAGATAGTAATTTTGGGAGAGTTCATGGAAGCAAAAAGGTCGTATAAGCCAGGGAGATAGGCTTATACACCTTATGTGTTCTATCAGCTCCTCTGCAATTATTCGTTTGTTATTTGTTTTTGTGCTTCTTTATTTTTTTATATATGTGCACCGGCCCTTATCTATGAGAGGATAAGGGCTGGGTGTTACAACTTAAAAGTGAGTTTGAACAAAACTAAATTAAAGAAAAATATCATACTATTGTAGGAGTATCTCGAATAATTACTATATTTTCCAACATTTTAATTTCACCTCCATTTAAATTACTATGACATGGGTGACCTGGTAGTCTAGGGGTAAGGTGTCGGACTTCTGTGCTGGGGATCCGGGGTTCAATCCTCGGTCCCGGCACAGATTTATCTGATTACCAAACCCTTCCTTCCCCTCTGACAAGACATCTTGTGAATGTGGGGAATGCCAGGCCTCCACCGTGGTTCGGATTCCACGTTAAACTGTAGGTCCTCCATTTCATCTCACAATCACCCTACCATTACACATTAGCGTAA
>CABEEJ010004009.1:61109-71706 GCA_901482245.1 Timema douglasi
CCCCCCCCGAATCTCAACTCTCAGTATGGTATGGAATGTTCTTAGAGAGAGTATGGAGTGGGTGCATGGTTAGTAAATGTGTCTCCGTGGTTGTTTATTGTTTTCATGGATAAGTGTATGAGGGATGCTTGCGAGGACACGGTTGATCTTCATACAAGTGTCTTCAAAACTATAGTGTTGGTTTTTGATAAGGACAGATCAGGAAATGATTGTCAACTTAATATAAATAGAAAACTGTTAGAACAAGTGAATGATTTATCTGAACAGAATGTCCTGTAAAGATGGAAGGATGGACGGTAAAAGCGACAGACGGGTGAATGCATCTCGGAGAGTAGTTGGATGTATGGACTATTGCAAAGAACGAGGTGGTATCGAGAGAGTCAAAGATGGCGGTATATAAAATTGTGTTAGCGCCAACGTTGTTTTACGGATGTGATGCGTGGGTTTGTCAAGAGAAATACAAGAGCAAGGTGAATGTGGATGAAATGAGTGGGTGCTGAAGGAGTGTTTTGAAAGGGAATCCAAAGATCGATGTGAAAGAAGCAGCTTATGTTGGTTTGGGCATGATCAGAGGATGAGTGTGGAGTGAATGAAGAAGCAAATATGAAGGTAGAGTGTGTGGATCAAAAGGAAAGTGTTGGCCATGTAAAATGTGGCTAAATGTTGTAGACAAATGTGTGGAAAAGATAAACATGAAGGATAGGGAAGTGTGGAGAAAGTTAGTGAGGATGGATTAAGCATGAAGTTTAATTTTGAGCTATATTTACAGTTTCTTGCCCACACTGTAAGGGAACGGCGTGATTAGAGAAGCACTCTTGGACTGGCTTCGATAATCGCTAGGGGAAGCTATGGCTTCGGAGATTAAAAACAATGTAAGCAAAATTCTATTTCGGCATGTAATCTCTTTGGTTTCAAAATTCTTTTTTGGCTTAATGAACTTGATTTATTGAACTCTGACTAGAAAACAGCGCTAGTAATGTTGTTAATAATATTTTATTTTGGACTTAAACTTTATCTCAATTGCAATGAACTTGAGTTATTAGACTCTGACTAGGAAGTAGTGCTATTGATGTTATTATCTCCAATATTTACCTATGAACTTAATTTATTGGGCGCCACCAGCGCTAGTGTAGAGGTCATTAATAACCGCCATAATAACTTTGTTTATTGATGGTAATTTTTTTGAGCGTTGGCAACTAAAGTGTGGATTGCTCAACTTTGTAATCAATATAAGAAATTTGATAGTTTTATGGTTAGGTTAAATCGACGTAAGACATATTTTTACTTTTTGTTGGGATGGAGATATGTAAAGATAATGATATAAATAAGTTTGATTTTATGTAAGCATATGAGTATTTCGCGGAGATCTAATTCGTGAGCTTTATATTGTTCATTCCTGGCTAACAAGTGCACATCTAATTTGTATTTTTGTTAACGTAAACTAGTGATGGTGATCGCTAAAATATTTAATGCGCTCTTCTAATGAAACCATGCCATTGTGATCACAAATTTTTTCATACATTATTTCTCCCCTTTTTGGGAGCTTTTGTATTAATTGTTGTTCTTATCTTTTTCGAATATCTAATACACAACTCATTTTGTGAATCTTTTCAACTTACTCTATTTTTCCTCTGCTTATTTATCCTTAGGTATAACGCTATCCCGCTTCTAATATTTTTGTCTGGTAATTGGATTAGGGGGATGTTTATATATTTATATATTGTTGAGGTTGACCGTGGGGATGGGTCCCACAATTGTTCCAAATTGCATGTTCTGGGTATTGGTTTCTTGCCCAGGTTTTTCTATATTCTTTACTCACTAAGCAAACTTTCTTTTTTAAGAATAATTTAATTTATGTGTGTTTTGAACGCTATTAGTTAGGTTTTAGGGTTAGGAATAGGGTTCAGTCTGCGTTGGTGTGTATATAGTCTGTCTGATAAATCATTTGATAATGAAGCACTGATTGAATCCATGTTTGGTTTTTACTTGGTGCCATGAGCCTTTTTTAATGTATTTATCTGGTCTAAGAGTACAACTTGACAAGGAACACTAAACACTACATAGTTAATTAACATTCTGACCGTGACAATGAAAGTTTGAAGAATATTTGTTTGTGTATGTGTCCGTACCATCTCATCCTAGCTTCGTCCACCGTCTCATCCTAGCTTCCTCCACCGTCTCGTCCTAGCTTCCTCCACCGTCTCGTCCTAGCTTACTCCACCGTCTCGTCCTAGCTTACTCCACCGTCTCGTCCTAGCTTCCTCCACCGTCTCGTCCTAGCTTCCTCCACTATCTCGTCCTAGCTTCCTCCACCGTCTCATCCTAGCTTACTCCACCGTCTCATCCTAGCTTCCTCCACCGTCTCATCCTAGCTTCCTCCACCGTCTCATCCTAGCTTCCTCCACCGTCTCATCCTAGCTTCCTCCACCGTCTCATCCTAGCTTCCTCCACTGTCTCATCCTAGCTTCCTCCACTATCTCGTCCTAGCTTCCTCCACCGTCTCATCCTAGCTTCCTCCACCGTCTCATCCTAGCTTCCTCCACTGTCTCATCCTAGCTTCCTCCGCCGTCTCATCCTAGCTTCCTCCACCGTCTCATCCTAGCTTCCTCCACTATCTCATAGACCTCACATCTACATTCTCATGTCCTAGAGGTACAAACTGGGTTTCCCACAAGAAGGAGAGCACCGGTATGTGTTTATTGTTAGCAGTATAATTTGGTTCATTTATAGTTTAATTAAAATAAAATACAAATACAACCTAATAAAAATTACCTGTAATGGGTAACGTTGCAAGAACCCTCAAGAATAATGGTCTGGCGTAAGGAGGAAGTTGTTTTCGCAGACCCTCAGCTAATGAGGAAATGTTCAACAGGCCTTCTTCATCCACAATAGCAGCCATACCGGCTTTTCCCTCCATGTTGGGGATCTGAAACATTGATACAACTTTTACTACATGATTTTCTCACAAATATAATCTTATAAGTAGGATTTCCTCAAATTTTCATGAAAACATGCCTAATATTCTTCCAATAATTAATCACACACAACCACATTTTTTTAAATATAAAAAGATTTAATGTCAACTCAAGGAAGACATTTCTGGACCAATTAACCAATATTTAATTATCTTATATAATAGAGGAAATGTGAATAATAACCAACTAAACTAATGCAAACTAAAATGTAAAAAGGTAAATGAGAGCAAACACTTAATAAAATGGGTGACCTGGTGGTCTAGGGGTAAGCTGTCAGACTTCTGTGCTGGGGGTTCGGGGTTCAATCCTCGGTCCCAGCACTGATTTATCTGATTACCAAACCCTTCCTTCACCTCTGACAAGACATCTTGTGAATGTGGTTCGGATTCCACGTTAAACTGTAGGTCCATTAAACTGTAGGTCCTCCATTTCATCTCACAATCACCCTACCATTACACATTAGCGTAAGTGCGTATATCCCGAACGGGTAGTAAGCTAGTAATAATAACTTAATACAATGTAAAAATAATCTTGATTTCAGGGTCAAAAATCAATCTTCCATTCAAAATAAAACCTGTGTTGAAAAACTGGTTCATAAAAATGAGTGAACAATAAAATGTATTAACCCTTTGAGTGCCAAGAGAAATGACAAAAAATGTGCTAAACGAGCCAAGCTATTTTGATGAAAAATACAGGATTTTGTTTAAATTTTAACAACTTATTAGTCTTTGAACATCTTGCACTTAAATTTTTACAAATACTAGCTAACATGCTTGCCAATCCGATGTTATAATTATACATATACTTTTTTAATTTTTGAATATAATAAAAAATCACTAGCAAAGATATTAATTCTTTTTTAAATGTTTTATTCAACATTAATTTTTAAGCATTGAAAATTTAAATAGCTTAAAATAGAATAAATCACTGAAAAGAATATAAAAACTGAGTATATAACAACATTTACAAAATAAAAACTAACTTTAGACTACACTAAAATAGGGTTATGCATATCTGCTGTTTCAGTGGCCATCAAATTTAGCAGGTTATAGTAAAATAAAGTACAAAATAAATAATTGGTTTGGTATCAGAAGGGGAGGGAGAGGGGATTCAAACCTGGTACTTCTACATAAATATGAAGAGGATTATCCTGATCTTCAAGATTTATTTCATCCCTATAGGAATCACTAGTATTCACACTCTTGTTATCAATGTCAGCTGCCACTTCTACGTGTTCTGATCGTTTACTTTCACTAAAATATAATTCCCGTCCAGTTTCATTATTTACAGATTCAGAATAACTGCTTTCATAATCACTAGCAAACTGATCACTCTCTCTTGAGCTATCAATACACATTGCAAGTATTTCTGTGTCTTGAATCACAGCTTTCCTCTTAGTAGCCATGTTTGCAAACAAGGACAGAGATAAAACTCTTAAAGTTAGAAAATAATTTTCATTATCGATTATTATTATTATTATTATTATTATTATTATTATTAGCACAGCGTCTTTCTACCCGTTCAGGTTATACGCACTTACGCTAATGTGCAATGGTAGGGTGATTGTGAGATGAAATGGAGAACCTACAGTTTAACATGGGATCCGAACCACATTCACAAGATGTATTGTCAGAGGTGAAGGAAGGGTTTGGCAATCAGATAAATCTTTGCCGGGACCGAGGATTGAACCCCGGCCGCCAGCCTACAGTACTATAATTTTATAAAATAGTCCTATGATTATGTGACAATAATATCAAACAAATATTATGAATGCTATAGCTTTTTTTTAATATTATAATGTTTCATAAATATAACACTGAAATATTGCTTGTAGAATGATATTTGTTATAATTTCCATGCACTGTGTGTTCTGCTGAATAAAGCTAAAAGCTAAAATTATAATTTTAGGATCATGTGCAATTTAACAACTGTATTCGGTACAGTTAAAAGAGCTAAATAAATAGTAAAGCAATGATGAGTGTGTTCTTAGATAACATGTAATATGCCAATGCTCGACTCGAGTACTGCCGACGTGCCGAGTCATCACTGGAGGGGACCTGTGTGGGACCCCAACCATCTAGTCTAGGTGATATTTATGGAAGCAGGGAGAGGAAACAGGGATGTTAAAACATACAATTGTGACTTTTATACTGAAAATAAGAATACAGTCCAAACTTTACGCTGCAGAATTGGTACTTGTGTTGTTATTGTTTAGTTCCAAGTGTTTCAATCCCCATTTCCTGTACCTTCTTCCATACAAGACTACAATCATTGTTGTTATTTGGTGTGGTTGCTCAACTCGGAAACAAACACATGCTCCCGGTCTTAAAATACCTAAGAGATATTCACATAAGAGCACTTGTATATTTGACAAAACATTTACCTCCACACCGTACACAACTGCGTCTTTCAATCCAAGAATGTTACTTATGATGGCTTCCACTTCTGATGTTGCTACGTTTTCCCCTCGCCATCTAAACAGGAAGAGAATACAACATTACTAGACACAGCTGAAATATATACGTTTGTATTTATATAATGTACATATAGAGTTAAGCACAATGAAATATTTAATAAAACGGTAAGAGGCCAGTTTCCCTTTGTGAGGGTTCCCTGTTCTTGGTAATCACCCTGTGGCAAAGTCGGTTCAGTAAAATTTCTCCATCTTTCTCAGCCCTTCCACCATTCTCTCTCACATACTTTTGTTCATTATTCTCGTATACACCACACATTTGATGTTGTCTACTCCTCCCACCAATTCCTCAGTATCTCTAGCAGTCTTTTCCCTCCAAACTTCATCTCCATCATTCTCTTTGTCATCCTCTCTCTCTCTCCATTCTCATAACATGTCCATACCATCTCAGTCTTGCTTCCTCTACTATATCGTGTCTTTCCCATGTCCTCCACTCTCCTGGTCTCTCTTACATTCACTGTCCATGTTTCTGTTGCATGTGTGACAATGGGTACAAAGTAAGCACTATAAAGCACTTCCTTACACTTCAGAGGTACTTTTATTCTCCATTAGCAGGTCTTGTACCATTCAGTTTATCTCCTCTATGCCTTATCCTCTTCCTTGTCATTACCATCACTTCACACTCTTTCACTTCCTCATTCCATTCCTGTACTTCCTCTTCCTTCTCCCCCCATACCATCACTTCCTCATTCCATTCTTGTAGTTGTTCCTGTACTTCCTCTTCCTTCTTTCCTCCCACTTTGTTAGTGACCATTTCCATTACCGTTACAAATATTAATGGTGAAAGGGCACTCTCCTGCTTCCCTCCACTCCTGTTAACCTCACATACTTGTTACTCTCATAATCACTTCCTTTTCTATCACTACTACTCGCTCTCACATCCACAAAGTAGTTTTATCGGGTGGAGATGGTATGTTATGTGCACACATGGTTTGTTACGGTTCATTTCTAAGACCAATAAGGCCTCACAAAGCTAAGTTCCTATCCTTTCAATTCCAGACTTTTAATTTGAATGACTAACACTGATCAACCAAGATCTTGTCCCAGGGCAGCTCAAGTGTGAGCTTTGTGTTGTTTTTTCAGCTGATTTCAAAACTGGCCTCAGAAATTTTCTATTGCCCGTAGTTTTAAAGTTACACCCTCTTTAAGAGTCGGCAGGGGATAAATTGTCTGTATTGAAACTACAGGTTAATCTGAAGGAAAGAATATTTAAAA
This sequence comes from Timema douglasi, assembly GCA_901482245.1. Taxonomy (NCBI): domain Eukaryota; kingdom Metazoa; phylum Arthropoda; class Insecta; order Phasmatodea; family Timematidae; genus Timema; species Timema douglasi. The sequence continues at coordinate 67,773 of CABEEJ010004009.1, forward strand.
AACTATATTACCAACTCACAAGTGTTTTTCTTTTATTTCTCTTATTCTATATTCATAGAAATGAACAATCTTGAGAAAAAAATTAAAATAATTATTTGCTAGCCATCAATTAAAATTCAAACAAGTTTTATGCTAAATGTTGAAATAACACAAACCAAACACAATCCAAACAATTGATATAAAAAAGTTATTTTTAAAAAGAATTAATGCGATTTTAAAAATAACATATTTTTTTACTGTATCCACAAAAATTTTTTTTTCCAGGCCCAACATAAAAAATCGCTGTAGTCGGCTATTTGGTTACACATAGTTCGGCGGTTTTCTTCCAGGGAAACACTGACGTACAACATAGTAGCTCTCCCTGTCTCTATATGAGCGACTTTCTTATGAAACACAAACAACAGGTGCAGAAACTTTGGTAAGATTGGAAGAGGGAGTAGGCCATGCCGCGGTCAACTAATGTTTCTATTCACAATGATAGCCTTTTACTTACAGCTCTGAGTATAAATACCCGCCTGATAACCGCATAGTCTTGTGCTAGTCTTGTGTTAGGCTGAACTGTAGATCTCGGTCAGGTGCACTGTGGGTGGTTTTTAATAAATAACAAAATATTACCTTTTTTATTGGAAAATGCTCTTCTTGTTGCTATCAAGTAAATCATTATTTTAATCCTGTTATAAATACAGTCAACTTTCGATATTGCAGGACTTGCGGCAGTGGATCTAAAGTTATAAGACCTGTCACAACACCTAAACTAAATTTCTTAACTTCATAACACCTAATTTTATAAGACCTAACTTTATAACACCTAATTTTATAGCTCCTAATTTTTCATAGATTACTTTAAAATATCCTCAACTGTTCAAACATGCAGTGCACCTAAAGGCACAAGACCTAAACTTTATACTACCTAACTTCACAGGACCTAAACTTTATACTACCTAACTTCACAAGACCTAAACTTTATACTACCTAACTTCACAAGACCTAAACTTTATACTACCTAACTTCACTGGACCTGAACTTTATACTACCTAACTTCACTGGACCTAATTTTATAAGATCCAACCTCACATGGCATGCCGGTATAAATCCTAAAATAACATCATTTTTAACACAGTGATAGGAACATAGACAAAGCCGTCAGTCTTGTTTTCTCTAGTTTTCTGAGCAATTGGAGGTCAGAGCTCAAATCCTGCCGGAGGTATCGCGCTCAAGTAAGAACAGGTGCCTCCCATTTATCTTTGATTTGCTAACCGTCTTGGATTACGATGGTTGTTTCAATGTTTATGAATGATTTAAGTTGAAAATCGAGATATAAAACAAACCTTTCGAGATATAGTGATTTAATAAACATGGCCACCACATTTGGAATGTGGAATAATGTCAAGCTCAACTAAACTAGTTGGCCGTTGACAAGGAAGTTGGGATTAGAATTTCGGCCGAGTGTACCAAGGAATTTTTACTAGATAATTTATCACTCTCGTTTCAAGCAAATGTGGGAACATTTCCACAAAACTATTCTTTTCTGAACCATTTTAAAATAGTGAAATAAAATGGCGATAGTTCTAAGGAGAAGTAAGTTGAAAGTCTCTGACGGGCAGGATTGCCTCAATGTTTAATAATCTCGACTGACGTGCTCGGCTTTTATTTAGGAAGTTTCATCCATCCTATTCAAGTAGTATGCTAGGAGTTTATTCCCCACATATTTGTCTACTCGTCCTTTCTTCACGTATTTCCCCGTATTTATAATAAAAAAACTACTAAACATTTACTGTGGGGACATAATTATTATTATTAACTAAAAAAGAAAATTTTAATGTGTAATAATCGTGGTCCATATATTTATGTCACCCGTATCGCGTATTTACTGGCACGCTCGGGCTATCCACATATTTACATTCTGGTGTAAGAAAAATAAATGTAGAATCATTTGTGTGGAGTAGGAGTGAAAAACCATTTATTTAAACTCACCCTGAGCTCGGTACCCGGCCTCCCAGTCACCAACAGTTCAGTCTATTGTCTGAATAATTCGATTACCAATGCGGGCTACAGGGCGGTCAGTTATTGAGGGAACAAAACAATCTCATTATTCGATGCTTGTATTTTACCAGCTTAATCTCATGACTGACGACATTAGCAAACTTCACTTATTTGTTGAATTAATTAATGAGTTATTCTTATTAAATGACATATTATGTATTATATTTTAACTGTCGAAAGTCAAAAGTCTTGAGAGCCGCATCAATCACATACATAGGTAGCCTATATATAAATACTTTTTATAAAATGTGAGTTTTTTATTTCATTGAAAGCCAAAGTATGTTAAAATCAGGACCTGATATATTAATCACTTTGGAAAACTCAAAATGACCTCTAAAATACAGGAAATACAAGATGGCCACCGCCAAAATCAAAGAGGGCCACTCCTATACCTTATAATCAGAGGTGGAGCCCATTGATTTCTATAGTATAACTGGATGGACATCTGCAGCGAAAATTGTCAAGCTGTCGTCTGAACACCATTGTGTAAGAGAGAAGGAAATCTTTGGGTATCTCTTTCTCTTTCACACACATAAAAAGCAATGTGGCATTTCGACATCATTCGCTAATTTTTCTAAATATATGAGATATATCCATGTATGATTAGTTAAAAGAAATAAATGGGTTAATAAAAGGTTTGAAGAAAATAACTAAGTTCAACTTTCGTGACTTGTTTCTTTAAAAAAGTCGATATAGGCTAAAATAGTAATAAATATTTCCTACAAACCTATTAACTAAATGATTGTTTGAACGTAAGACTTCTACACAAAGTTTGTCATTCGAACAAAAGTAATCAGCTTTTAGTGACTTTATTTCATAATAATTATTGAACATTAATGTTTTCTTTCTTTAATAATTTCTCGTCGCTTTGAACAAGAAACTTCCCCTTATTTCCCCTTCAACGAGAACAAATTCCAATGTAGAAAATAACTACTAATGCTCTGAAGTACTGTGACAGACTTGATAACTGAAATGCTGTATTGAAACCAACTCCCGCCGAATCTTAATATTTTGCAGTGAGTAGAAAACTGTCTCCTCAGGGGGTGAGAAGAGTGGTTAGCAATTTCAGTTCAGTTGTCGGGACAGACTCCCTGTTTTGTGACAAACCCTTCTTTAAAAACGTATTTTGATTTTTAAAGAAACATATTTTTTGAGTAGAATTATAGGTTGTGATGACAACAATTAACAAATCAGAGATTATTTACAAAACAAGACCCATTCGATTTACAATAGTTAATAAGATTACCACCAGAGTGCAACAATGGGTATGTAGGAGTGAATTACTATATTCTAACACCGTCAAACCTCTATTTTCAGCCCCAAACCTTACAAGGCTGTGCTAATGATGTCCGACACACTTTAGGCACAATGAGTAAGACATTTGCCTGCTTATTGTCTGAGGTCAGAACTCCTGGCCAGTTAGTGTTCATAGTTCATTCTGTAAACATCTACTGCTGTGTTTCTCTATCATAAGCTGTTATTTATGTAGTTCACTGTACATTTTATAGGGTTTAGAAAGTGCCTAGAAATTGTATTAATCATCTGGACTTTTTTTGCTACTTTTGAGGCATTAAAAAAACACGTGTTTTTACTCCGCTTATAAAGAAGTGTTGGTGATCAAGTTAAAAATTGGGCCCCTCATTTTTGTTTTGTCACTTCTGTTAAGACTTCTCGGGGTCAGTCAAAGGGTTCTCGGCACATTCATTTTTCTGTTTCAATGATTTGGTGGGAATCAAAAGATCACTCTTACAAACAACTCAGGTATCGGTTATAAATCAAAGCACACGAGGCCTGTGCCTGTGAACAAATGCCTGTCTCCAGAAACTGCCGTACTTATTGATGGTGAAGAAATGCCTGTCTCCAGAAACTGCCGTACTTATTGATGGTGAAG